>CM064533.1:34403266-34560766 GCA_032716605.1 Paralithodes platypus
TTCCGACCTGCTACCTCCAGGCTCTTTAGCATTCTCTCACGGCTTTCAACAACATACTTTAGAAGCGAGCATGGCTTTGTGACTCCCTCCCAGATCTCCTTGACTATGTGGAGGGGCCCCCTGACCCTGTGTCCAAAAACCAACTCGTTCGGGCTAAATCCCAAGCTCTCCCCAGGTACTTCTCTCGCAGCAAATAAAACGTATGGGAGACCTAGATCCCAGTCCTTCCCATTTTCCATGCAATAACACCGCAACATACTCTTGAGAGTCGAGTTCCACCTTTCCAAAACTCCCTGACTCTCGGGATGGTAGGCAGATGACACCACAGACACTATCCCATGTTGCTGCATGGTCTGCTTAAACAGAGCAGAGTAAAATTGGATCCCTGATCAGACTGGATCTCCTGAGGGTAGCCATAACGAGAGAAATAGACAAGTAGGTTTTTGACAACAGTCTTGGCCATCCCGTTGCACATGGATACCGTGTTGCTACATCCATTACATTTAGTAAAAATTTATTGCCGGCACTAGTGGGGGGCAATGGGCCAACCATATCGATAACTACTTTGCTGAAGGGCGGCCCAATGACAGGGATGGGTTGTAACGGGGCTCTCGGGATGACCTGATTGGGTTTCCCAACAACTTGACAAGTGTGACACTGTGACACCCATGACACGACACTCGCCTTTAACCCAGGCCACCAGAAAAGCTTGCTCAGAGCTGCCTCCGTCTTACGTGCCCCCAGGTGCCCTGCCAAAGGCACATCATGAGCTAATCTCAATAAGCTCTCATAGCACACCCTCGGTACTACTAACTGGTCCACTAATCCTGACCCGCCATCCCACTTTTTCTTGGGATCCTGATGTCTCCGATACAAGATCCCCTCGGACAAGAAAAAATCACCAGGCTGCGCATCCCCATCGCTCTCCAGTTCGACAGCACCATTACCACACGCCCTGACTTCAGGATCTTCCAGCTGCAAGGAACATATATCAGCAGGTGCGAGATTATCCAAGTTCATCTTAAATAATTTATTTTCACCTCCAATGTCCCGCTGAGCCATCCTTTCCTCACGCTGCGCATAACGATGCTGTCGCAGAGTCTCTTCCTGCCCTGCACCTGCACTAGCGGTGACAGGCCCCGGGGCCTCTCCAGACTCTAACATAGGTGCCAATAAAGAGTCACCAAGAAACACTGCCGGCTCAAAACTCTCCAATTGACCAACACTTCCCGTTTTCTTGTGACCTTGCCTCCGCGGTTTGATAGACTGAGGTGGTGGCTGCAAGGCTCCGGATGTCTGAGAACGCGTCACAACACACGCCATGGTTTGTACGCTACACTTCTCAACCCACTCCTGTTCCTCCCTACTAACGTCGGCCGCCTTCTCGGCAACGACCAAGGGTGAAACCTTAGAAGCAGGCACCGCAAAGTCGTTGCCGAGTAGGAGGTCGACGCCCCCAACAGGCAAGTTCTCTACAATTCCGACATCCAGCTCCTTCGCCACACCACCCACCTCCAGCTCCATCCGCACCAGCGGGTAGGACTTCGTAGCATTGATCCCCTGAACTACAACCACCCGAGCAGCGTTAATCGGTCTACCAGTAAAGTTCCTTAACAAGGTCTGAGAAGCCCCAGTATCACGCAATAGCTTAACTCCTCGCCTTTCGCCAGCCCACCTCACAAAACCATGCCCTCTATGACCCCCAAAGACGTCGCGGACAGGGTTTCGAGCCTTCCGGACTCTTGAACACAGGCTGTGTCCCAACCTCTGACGAACTACCCTTGGCAAACTCAGAAGATATAGGCGACACCCCTATGCTGCGGACCAATGACACAACCTTGGTTGGTGGCTTGTTCGGACAAGCATTTGCAAAGTGACCCTCCTTGTGACATGCAAAGCACTCTTTACTCTTTGGTTTCCCTTGGAAGTGGGAGGTACCATTAGACTTCTTATACGGGACGGTATTTGGTTTATGTTCAGTTTTATTGTCAGTGCTAGATGGTTTTGTGTATTTATGTGTATCAAAATTCTTGGGAGGGGGAGGGGTACGATCCTTTGCACCCGACTCACTCCTAGCTGCTGCTCCGCACCCTCGAATTAATGACAGTCGGAGGTCAGCCATTTCTGCTGCCTCCTGGAGAGTGCTAGGATTTTTTTCCTTTATATTTAATGTTAAGTCCCCGCCTGTGCACTTAAAGAACTGCTCCAAGAGAACCAGCTCACTCAACTCCTCAAAAGTAGCTGCCCTCTCAGAACGCAGCCAATGTCAAAGTGCATCAGACAAGTCCCGGGCGTGTTCTAGGAAGGTACTATCCTTGCCCTTAGTAACACCCCGAAACTTCAAGCGGTAAGTTTCTGGTTGTAACTCATAAGCCCGTAGCACAGCCTTCTTTAGCTCATCATAAACTACACAGGACTCTAAAGGTAGTGCATCATACGCTTTTAGCCCCTTTCCTAGGAGCCTTGATGAAACTAATGCTGCCCACTTTTCCTGAGGCCACTGGTGTTCCTGACACTTCTTCTCAAATCGCATAAAAACTCAAACACACCTAATTCATCGAACACAGGAACTAGTTTAAGCAGGTGCGACAATGATTGGTCCCGATGTCTGTTACCTCCCCCAATATTTCGCCCTGTTACCTCCACTCGAGATCTCTCCAGCTCCCTGTCAGCCCGATACCTAGTAGACTCTGCCTGCAGTTCAGCCTCTCGTATAGCAACCTCAGCCTGCACACTCGCCTGTCTCTCGGCAGCCTCAACCTGAGCTCTAGCAGCCTCAACCTGAGCTCTAGCAACCTCAACCTTGGCCATCTCAAGCCGAAACAACAAATCTGGAGTCAACCCTTGAGGAGGGGAAGGTGCATTTAATGGAGAGGGTCCCTGTGATTGAATTCCACGCTGCCATTGACCATCAACTTGGGGGTACGTACTAAATTCAGGCACCCTGACGTTTGATACGGGGGTAGAGTGGAGGGGGGGCTGGGGACGTCGCCTCTCCACCCAGGTCTCTCCCTTCTAAACCCAATATCAAAGTCCTCAGCTGATCTTTCCTCATGCCACTTAAACCCTGGTGACCTGCCACACATTTTAAGCCATACTTATTCAGCTTCAACACCCTGTCAGCGGTAAGGGGCACCTCTAAAAATCTTCTAGCACCCTCCTCGCTATCGACTAGCCACTCCACAGGTCTTTCTCCCTCCGAGCCCGTATCGTGACCTGACCCATCACTGTGTTCTGATGTATTAGACATGCTTGTGTACTGCAGTAATTATCACGGTTATAGAATGTGCCTTATCTCCTATGCAAGTATGTATATACTAATGTTATTTAAAGTCTTTAATGTGTTATATTGGTTGCTCCAAAAAAAAATTCTATGTCCACTGCATTCCTCTAATCATAAGGAATCTCAAAACAAATGACCACTATATTCCTCTGTTCTGTAAATCCTATGCAAGGTCGCCATTTGTTACGTCCTGGGATATATAAACACTGGGCTCTTTCTATTGGACTAGGTATGCGGCAACAAGCAACAACGGAAAACGCTAGATCCAACCCTTATCTATAAACCCAGGCAACAAACCACCCTAAACCGTCAAGACTCCTGCCTGGACAACGAGGTATCCTATGACTCGGTTACAGGGTGCACGCACTATAGACTGCTGATAGTCAAGCAGGCTATATAAAAGATCACACAACTAAGTTGACTTAAAGCTTCAAGGAAAAGATAGATAACGGAATTAAATTGCAGAAACAATTTAATAACAAACTAGAAGAAAGTACATTTAACGTTACGTTAATTAATACAACTAATCACCCCTGCGTGAAAGAAGGTGAATGCAAACAGTCCTCAAAACATCGTACAGGTAGATAAGATGCGGGTTTCTAAACTGTATGCGGCTACTGTAGGATCTGATGCTTAGCAAAGAAAGTACGTTACGGATTTAGAGAACTCTTAACTCATAAGCAGGAATAAATACTAGTGATAGACCATACAGTGTATAATGGCATAGGTATAATTAAAATAAAGGCAGCAACTCGCATCATAACCACATACAGGTGTGCTTCTCACTCTTAGTCAGGCAAGCCTGCTCGGACAGAGTCTCTAAGCCACACCCTGACTCACAATGCTCACAAAAACGGTAAACTGTGGCACAATAACAAGCATACAGATATAATAAACCACTAGCTGTTAATCTGCCAAGGTGGCAGAGGTCTAGCCGGAAGGATATAGGCTTCGGATACCCGGGCTGAGCCACCTGCTCTAGCCTAGGGACGTTCCCAAGTCTGTGCGCCAAATTACTCTAATTGAAAGGGTGCTCTCTTGAGAGACTCAGATCGCAAGTATCTGACTCTCTCCTGGCGACCCTAAAACAAAAGCAAGACGTGCTAGCGCAGTGCTGAGTGGACTAGGCAAGGGCCCTCACACAACACAACACTAGACACACAGGGACGTAGACAAGAAAATGCCCCCCAGACTCCCACGGGTATCCTAGTAAAGTCGTGCGGGTCCACAGGACTCGCACCAGCAGACTTTACTTAAAGGATCGCAAAAAGCCTCCCCTCCGGTCTAGCCCCTGCTAACCTGACACAAGAACACACTAGCAAGCATGAAACCACCAAATATGAGACAACAAAAAAGCTTCCTAGGTCTCATTAACAATTATATCTCTGCATAAGGCCCAAAATCCTATCTAATTATCTGAGAGCTCGTCGTTAATACAATAATAGATATAAGGTCTATCAAGGGGATGGGATAATTAAATAGATTGGTGAAGTAGTGGAAGGAAGGTATACAAAGTAAGAGAGAAAGTTTCTAAGTGGGGTTGAGAGGGATAGATATCAAGGGGGTCCGAAGTGTACGACAGTGAGGTGAGCTCTGAGTCTTGAATCTGTCTGGACCCCACCCTAGGCATGCGAAATACATCCCATGCTATTGGCAACACTCAACACAGTTGCTGGGTCAAAATCCTCTACCCCTTGCGTGAGTCGAAACTAAGCCTAACATTGCGATCAAATGCATATGGCAACATCAGGCTCGTCCCAAGCTGGACTCTCCGCGCGAAGCAACGTCCCCCAGCCGGTCTCTCTCTCCCGCTCGTCTCCTCCCACTCTCACTAGACTTACATCTTATATATTATAATGAAACAATCTACTATCGAGAATAAAATATACTAAGATGCGTTGGTTAAGAATAAGGGCAGCTACAAGCTGTGAAACAACATAAGAATATCCCAGACATTAGTTACATTGTCGTAGGATATATACTAAGGAAAAGCCGGCCGGCCGGCTGCCGCCAGCCAGCTTCTAAACGGCTGGGCAGCCGACGTGCGCGCATGCCCGCACGTGGCTACTATGCAGAAGCGTCACAGTATGGTGAGGGACTTAATAGGCGCCACCTTAGCTTTGGCCATTACTAACCTACTCACCTCATCACCAACCGCATAGGCCGCTACACCATATGCTACTGAGCTAGCGTCACTAAATAGGTGCAGCGTAACCCTCTTAGAATTAGTGACCTGACGGGGAAAACATGATACCTGTACTATCTATCATATCGTTATAAATACCCTGCCAGTTAGCTCTCATGTCATCTGGAATGGGGACATCCCACCCACACTCTAATCTCCACAAGTCCTGTACGAACCTCCGCGCCCGGATGGTTACCGGTAGCATCACTCCTAGAGGATCGAAAACACTCACGGTTAGACTTAGAGCCTCGCGTTTTGTAACCAATGCAGGGCTACTTCCGCGGCAATGAACCTGTAACATGTCCTTATCAGTTATCCACTCAACGCCAAGTACCTTAACCCCGTCTTGTTTGGCGGAAGCTATACCCTTCAGGTGCAAGAGTTCCTAGTCTTGAGATCTATCCTATTGCGTCGACTGCTCCTCCTCGGCCCCATCCTTCTCCTCAAAGAAGGCACGCGCTCTGTCCAGTAGCCTATCTAATACCTTCTGGCTCCCTGGCGCATCTAAATGAACTCCGTCCCACAAGTCGGTCTTACTCATCCCCAAGGCAAAGTACCTTTGTTTAGTAAATGGGAGATTTCTTCGGAAGAGGAGGTTCACACCATTCTTTGCCCTATTGTACTCCTCGGGGGTCATACCCCTAGGGCTTACCCTAGACTCCAGACTGACCACCAGACAGGCACCCCCAGTCCTTTCTTCAATCTCTTCAGCTAGAGACGGGAGCCCGAGGGCCACCCTCTGAAGGTCAGTCTGCAGGGACAAATCGTTTCCCCCGAGGATCAGGAACGTACGATCCGGCTTGTAGGCTAGGAGCGCATCCCAGGCCGAGGTCTGCCTGACAGTGTCCACCCTTACCCCTGGTCTATATATTTGCTTAACAAAAAAAGCAGGGCACTGCACTGGACGATCCAGTGGAAAATCCCGTACATAGGAATGGCCGAAGAGGGCCACCTTTCTCAAAGGCACAGGTTACTGACAAGACGATGGCACAAACTCTTGGCCAACGCCCCCTGCCCTTGCAGCCCTCCCCGGTGCGCCCCTCGGCATTTGTCCATTGGATCGCCCAGCTCTACACAAAGGCAGACAAGTCAGGCCTAACACCCTCTAATTCTTATTAATATATAACAGATGGCCCGTATCCTGGTCACACGGCACCAATTATATCCTGTTTATTATTCCTAGGGGGTAGAGGAGGAGTTAGATTGTATATGTAGGATATCTGTGGTAGTCCCAGTAATATCTATGAAGTACTACTAGTATTAAAGGAACTTAGCTGTGATGCAAAGAGTGTAGGTTAGGTGATGGACATGTCGATAGGAGAAGATCAGTGAAGTTCTGTTGTTATGTGGCAGCAGCTGGTGGTTTGTTGTGAGTGGGACGAAGTCTCTGTGTGAAGTGTACTGAGATTCCCTTTTATCGTAACAATATAAATATATTTAAGGGTTCTATATCGTCCCCCGTGATTAAATAATAAGGGAAAATAAACTAAGATATAATTGGTGCAACCACAGTAATACTTATCCACAAAGATAAATCAAATAATGCATATTGTTACGACCGACCGGCACAACTGAATAAACAAGGGCACTTAGTATTGGACTACAATATAGGCTAAGTATGCAACAACGGTACGCTAATTCCAAACCCTTGAACTATTAAGCCGGTGAACAAAACACATAAACCCTCTAGAGTTAATATACTAGATAACGGGGTATCAATTAACAAGGGATAAGTGTACTCTACTAAGGCTTTCCAGCAATGGCAAAGCCTGCAAACAACAAGAAGTAATTAAGTTAATAAAATGCTCTCAAGTATTAGCAAAGCTTAAATAAACTATGACAAGATTTAATAAAAGATTAGATGCTTACGTTATGTTTAATGCTAGTCTGAACTCAATATTAAAACCCTTCAATGCTATATGAAAGCACTTGAAGTCTAGTCCTACAGCAAACAGACCTGGAAGCTTCTGCAAACGTCTGATGCTCTAAGATGCTCGTAGAATATAGAACTGTAATAATGCAAGAGGCAGGACATGAAACATGTATCTTAAATACACCAAAAAGCAGGACATCTATAATGGAAAACACGAGAATGCAACAACTCTGTGACAGTAATAATAACAGCAACTCAAAAACAGTACTTCCTTAAATAAAGTAACAGCCACCAACGGTTGTGCCCTGCGCAACAACCTAGGCTAAACAATACCGTGAATAATACTAAAGCACACGTGATAAGAGTTAATAAGTATGCATTGTCTTCTCTATTAATAAAGTCTAGCTGTGGTATCAGGGTATGGGAAACTAGGTAGAGCCAAGCATGCTCCTAGCCTAGTGCCACCCTTAAGGATATCTCCCTATCTTACGTTAATGACCGGGAGGCTCTCTTGGTAAGTCCAGGTCTCTCGTACCGGGTCTTGCCCTGACGCTCCCCAAGAAGTCAAGCAAAGAGCTACCAATATACTGGCAGGAGTAGGCAAAAGCCCTCTGCCAGCACAATGCTACACTCGCAAAGGAAATATCCAGAAGGGCTGGCCACCAGGCTACCAAGCACCGTCGAAGTAGTATAGGCTGTAGCGAGCCGTATACACAACACTGACAACGACAACAGATACCCACCACAGCCTAGCATTAAATAATGGAGGAGAACAAGCAATATTGAAAAGCACCCTACAGTATGAAATCTATGACTCTAAACCTTGCTAAGCTAGTACATCATAATATCTGAGAGCAGGAGATTGTAATACGACTGGCGGACAGTGAATGTCGCTTGCGAGGGGCCAGAAGGGATGGGTAATTGACTGCAAAGCATAGAAGTATGGAAAAGAAGTTCAGAGAGAGAAACAGTAGTATAGGTGGTTATTGGGGAACAGAATGCAAAGGGATGGAGGACGCAACCTCACGGTGCCATGCTCTGCGGGAGTCAGGAGGGTAGGAGCCCGTCCACTGGGCTAGGAGGGCGGCGACCAACCACAGGCCGCTTCGTCACAGGGACACAAAGCCCACGTGACCCTGTTCAGCCACTCACCGACAAGCGGGCCGGCCAGGAAGGGAACGCGCGCCCATGCACTACACCTCGCTCTCCCCCTTATCTCTCTCATTGCAACTAACACACTGCGTATCTTATAACACTATCAATGATATAAAATACTTCTTGGTGTCACATACAAGAATAAAGGCAAACACTAAACTGTCTGTGACAACTTAAACACTATGAAAGAAAGAGGGTCGCTCTACAACTATCATAGCCCATTTCACTGCCCTGGCGAGCGCTAGCGAGTACGAGAGCATTCTGAACAGCTGGCTAGCGTAACACCCCGCCCAAGATGTGGGACGTTTTAACCTCAGGTAAACGCCACATCTGACCAGACAGAATGCTAACAAACCCCGCATCACCCGGCTACTCCCCAAGTTGTGAAAAACAAGGCACAATCACAAACTTAAAACACATTATTATTAAAATAAAAAAAAAAAAATACACAACACTTCCCCAAAATAATAGTATCTCTTCGACAATGTTACGCTCAACGAGCAAGCTTCCCAAAGCCTAGCCTACTAAGTACAAAACTCGGAATGTCTTAGATTCTTGCTGTAACATACTGCACACTATATACTATAAAAAGAACGAGTTTTTATGTAAGTTTTTTTTTGGTAATTATTTTAATAGTGTTTTTGGCGGCTTTGCAGCTACAGGGGCAAGCCTAATTTTCCTCCAAACTCAAACCAACACTGACTGAACGGCGAGGGTTCTCCTTAAAACATACCCTCCCGTGACAAACAATCAGCCAGAACATTATCAGTGCCCTTAACATGCCACACATCCAAACTGTGTTCCGGCAGCAAAACAACACCTGACACTGATAAACTGCCCAGTCCATCACAAGACTGGCACTTCTCTTCGCTCTCGCCGGCAACAGGACCTGCCAATATCCTTTCACTATTTCCACCTTAGTGATAAACGAGGCAGCCCCGATGCGGTCTATGGGGTCGTCAACTCTGGGTAATGTATAGGCGTCTGTCAATGATGATGCACCAACACTCTTGCAATCAACACAAACACGGATCTTGCCACTCAACTCAGGTTGCAAAGTCACTGGCAACGACCACTCACGATATCCCTTATCCCTCAGACCCTTCTCCAACATTTAGTCCAGCTCTGCTCTTACGACAGGCTGTCGAGCAGGATTTATACGGTAGGGAGCCAATTTGAGCTTTGCACTGTCTTTTGCACTGTCTCCGGGTGCCACCCCGGACATCAGGCCTGGAGAATCAACAAACATGCGGACGTACTGCCACAGCCTAGTAAACAACTTCTCTTGGCGCTTAGGAACAAGAGGTTGCAACTTATCTCGAAGAACAACATGCTCATTGCCCTCCCACAACCCAGCCGGGACCGCAGTCTCTAAACTATAGTCTCCCTCCTTCTCCACCTCTGTCCCTAAAACAGCCAGGTCATGAGAGGGACAATCTATACCACCTGTGCAGTCACTCCCATAGTTCATAAGTGCTAAGGCTTCCCTGCCGATACCGTACATGCGCACCCCCGCATTCCTTGCGGCTACACCTGCCTGCGCAGCATCACCGCCTTCAGCGCCACGGCCAGATACAGTCGGTCTATGGTAGGGCTGTTGCATTTTAATAGGGCAGCATTGGGAGGCTATGCGACGGTCGGGCATATCTATTACATAGTTAACCTCACCAATCTGCTTAATGACCTGACACTGACCACCACCCTTAGCAGCCATGGGTCGACCCTGAACTGACAACCATGCCAAAGCCTCGTCGCCCACCTTGAACAACGTAGACAACGAGGCCAACGTTTTACTCACACCCAAGTGACCTGCCAGCGGAACATCGTGCGCCAACCGCAACAGGCTATCACGGCACTTTTCAGGTACCACAAACTGGTCGACCACTCTTACCCCACCATCCCAACTACGTCTGGGATCCAAAAAAATGCCGATACAGAATTCCACCAACATGAAAGAAGTCTCCCGGCTTTGCATCCACGTCCTCATCGAGTTCTATAGCCCCGTTCCCACAACTCTCAAGCCCAGGATCTTCTAATTGCAACTGACATATATCAGAGGGTGCCAACCTGTCCAAATGCTCCTGGAGCAACTTGTGGCCACCCCCGATACTGGGTTGCTCAAGCCTTGCTTGCTTAGTCTGGGAACGCTTCTGTCGCGGAGTGCTGTGATGCCCTACCATGTCACTAGGTGGGACAGGTTCTGGAGCCACTCTGGACCTTAAAAGTGGTGCAAGTACTGAGTCACCAAGGATTGCCGCTGGGTCAAAACTCTCAAACCGACCACCAGCCTTGGCCTTCTCCTTCTGACCCTTCCTCCGCTGGTCTGAAACCTTAGGACTAGGCTGTGACACCTGAGAGGATTGAGATCTGGTGACAACACACGCCATCTGCTGCAATTGACACCTCTCTACCCACTCCTGCTCCTCCCTACTCGTGTCGGCCGCCCTCTCGGCAACGACTAAGGGTGGAACCTCGGAAGTAGGCACCGCAAAGTCGTTGCCGAGAAGGAGGTCGACCCCCTCAACTGGCAGTTTCTCCACAATACCCACATCCAACTCCCGTGTCAAACCGTCCACCTCAAGCTCCACTCTGACCAGCGGGTAAGACCGCGTAGCATTGATGCCTTGAACCACCACAACCCGAGCCGCGTTAGTTGGCTTGCCAGTGAAGTTCTTAAGAAGTGTCTGGGAAGCGCCCGTATCACGCAGCAACTCAAGCCTATGCTCCACACCAGCCCACCTCACAGTGCCGTGCCCCCTATTACTGCAAAAAGCATCTCGGACGGGTGACGAGCCCTCCTGCTGCTTCTGCACCGACTGTGACTTCGCAACCGACTTTTTACCCCGGGCAAACGCGGAAGACCTCAAAAACACACCGATGTTGCTCACTAGTGACACCACCGCTGTAGGCTGTGTGCTCGGACATGAGCGCGCAATATGCCCCTTCTCATGACACTTGAAACACTCCACTTCGCTTTTGGACTTCCCCTGAGGTGGGGAAGGGCCCTGGCCTTTCTTTAACGGGAAGGGTTTCGACTTGGGATCAAAATTGGCACCAGTACTCTTAAATGTGTAATGTGTTGTGTCATTAATTCGGGGGGGTGGAGTGGTACGCCCCTTGTTACCTGCCTCAGCTCTCTGTGCAGACCCGCACCCACGAATCAATGACAACCTGAGGTCAGCCTGCTCAGCCGCCTCTTGCAGAGTTTTAGGTCGCTTCTCCTTAAGATTAAGAGTCAAGTCACCGCCAGTGCATTTGAAGAATTGCTCTAACAACTCTAATTGCTTCACCGCATCAAAAGTAGTTGCTTTCTCTGACCTCAACCAATGTTCAAATGCATCTGACAATTCTCTGGCATGCTCCTGGAAAGTACTCTCCTTTCGCTTAGGAACAGCTCTAAACTTCAGCCTATAGGTCTCTGGCTGTAACTCATATGCCCTCAGGACAGCCTCTTTCAACTCCTCATAGTCAACACAAGACTCTAGGGGTAAAGCATCGTACGCCTTGAGTGCTTTCCCCGTTAATCGCGAAGAAACAAGGGCTGCCCACTTCTCCTCGGGCCACTGATGCTCCCGGCACTTTTTCTCAAAACGAAGGCAAAATTCTGTAACTCCTGACTCATCAAACACTGGCACTAACTTCAATAGCTGCGACAGAGACTGGTCACTGGCTCGACCCCCCTGGCCAAGACGGTTCCCTGTCACCCCTACACAAGTTTTTTCTAGGTCAACATCAGCACAATACTTTGCAGACTCAGCCTGATATCTATACTTGAGCTCAGACTCTCGTTCTCGGCACTTGAGCTCTGCCTCTCGGCAATCCGACTGAGCCTTAATTTTAGCAAGCTCGAGCTGAAGTACCATCTCGGGGAACAAACCTTGAGGAGGGGGTGCTATCACCGGGGACCCACCCCGTGGACCACCTGATGGTAAACCAAGCTGCCAGCGCAAATTGGTATGCGGGAGTGTACCGTGCTCCGACAACCGAGAGGGCGGCACATTTGGAGTCGAGTGAGATGGAAGCTGGGGAGAATGTGCCCCAGCTCCAATTCCACTCGAAGCACCATGCTCCCCACCCAGCACACAGCTAATCAGCTCACTCCGCAACATACCACTCGTACAAGGATAGCCTAAGACCGTGGCTAAGCACTGCAACCCGTACCGGTCAACCCCTGTTAACCGGTCAGCTGACACAGGCACCTCCAAAAATTTCCGAGCATCCTCCTCACTGTTCACCACCCGAAAACCGTCCAACAACTCCTCCTTCTCCACCTCTGGGCTCTCCCCATTCTCAGACCCGTACAGCGATATGATGGAGTTAACAAAAAAAATCCCCAAATCAAGACAAAAATAGCCAAACTCTCACGTAGCCTTATTCACCAAAAACAAATTGAAGTCGTCTCAAGTGCAATACTACGTCACTAAAAAAAATCCAACGTGTTCCATATATCCACAAAAACAATGTCCACTGCCAACACAGAAAAATAAATTCAACCCCAAAATGGCAGTAAGATTTCTCCAAAAAAAAAAAAATGCAAAATTTAGTTCACTATATCCTGGCAAGGTCACCATTTGTTACGACCAGCACAACTGAATAAACAAGGGCACTTAGTATTGGACTACAATATAGGCTAAGTATGCAACAACGGTACGCTAATTCCAAACCCTTGAACTATTAAGCCAGTGAACAAAACACATAAACCCTCTAGAGTTAATATACTAGATAACGGGGTATCAATTAACAAGGGATAAGTGTACTCTACTAAGGCTTTCCAGCAATGGCAAAGCCTGCAAACAACAAGAAGTAATTACGTTAATAAAATGCTCTCAAGTATTAACAACGCTTAAATAAACTATGACAAGATTTAATAAAAGATTAGATGCTTACGTTATGTTTAATGTTAGTCTGAACTCAACATTAACCCTTAAAAAGCGGCCCACCACTTAAGTCGAGTTAAATAAAGCTGGACTATGTGGCGGCGCTCGACATAACTCGAGTGGCAATTTCAGCACGTAATGTGGCTGAGAGAGAGAGACAAGTGGTGGCAGGAGACTAGCGAGCGTATGACTGCTCCAGACCACCGCGGCGAACCTACTGACACAAATCTCAGCTCCCTCCTCCCTCTCTCACTCGCTACATACTCAATTATGTACCGAAAGTACCGAATTACCTTGCACTCGCGTTGCACGGTTATTGCAAGAAAACTATCCATCATACAAGGATCGTTATGGTGTCATTCGAAAGCTCTGTTTATGCCCTTTCAGGGATAGATACTTGTTTTACGTTCTGGGTCTTATTTAGGCATGAAAATGATCACTAAACAGCCCTATTTTGGCTAAAAACACCCCGCTGGGCGGTACACATAAATAAACGCATAGGCCGCTCGTAAGGTGTTAACCATAATTAGCGGCGAGCAACAAGTCGAGTTAAATAAGCTGGATTATGTGGCGGCGCTCGACATAACTCGAGTGGCAATTTCAGCACGTAATGTGGCTGAGAGAGAGAGAAGTGGTGGCAGGAGACTAGCGAGCGTATGACTGCTCCAGACCACCGCGGCGAACCTACTGACACAAATCTCAGCTCCCTCCTCCCTCTCTCACTCGCTACATACTCAATTATGTACTGAAAGTACCGAATTACCTGCTTTTTGCACTCGCGTTGCACGGTTATTGCAAGAAAACTATCCATCATACAAGGATCGTTATGGTGTCATTCGAAAGCTCTGTTTATGCCCTTTCAGGGATAGGTACTTGTTTTACGTTCTGGGTCTTATTTAGGCATGAAAATGATCACGTAAACAGCCCTATTTTGGCTAAAAACACCCCGCTGGGCGGTACACATAAATAAACCGCATAGGTCGCTCGTAAGGTGTTAAAACCCTTCAATGCTATATGAAAGCACTTGAAGTCTAGTCCTACAGCAAACAGACCTGGAAGCTTCTGCAAACGTCTGATGCTCTAAGATGCTCGTAGAATATAGAACTGTAATAATGCAAGAGGCAGGACATGAAACGTGTATCTTAAATACACCAAAAAGCAGGACATCTATAATGGAAAACACGAGAATGCAACAACTCTGTGACAGTAATAATAACAGCAACTCAAAAACAGTACTTCCTTAAATAAAGTAACAGCCACCAACGGTTGTGCCCTGCGCAACAACCTAGGCTAAACAATACCGTGAATAATACTAAAACACACGTGATAAGAGTTAATAAGTATGCATTGTCTTCTCTATTAATAAAGTCTAGCTGTGGTATCAGGGTATGGGAAACTAGGTAGAGCCAAGCATGCTCCTAGCCTAGTGCCACCCTTAAGGATATCTCCCTATCTTACGTTAATGACCGGGAGGCTCTCTTGGTAAGTCCAGGTCTCTCGTACCTGGTTTTGCCCTGACGCTCCCCAAGAAATCAAGCAAAGAGCTAGCAATATACTGGCAGGAGTAGGCAAAAGCCCTCTGCCAGCACAATGCTACACTCGCAAAGGAAATATCCAGAAGGGCTGGCCACCAGGCTACCCAGCACCGTCGAAGTCGTATAGGCTGTAGCGAGCCGTATACACAACACTGACAATGACAACAGATACCCACCACAGTCTAGCATTAAATAATGGAGGAGAACAAGCAATATTGAAAAGCACCCTACAGTATGAAATCTATGACTCTAAACCTTGCTAAGCTAGTACATCATAATATCTGAGAGCAGGAGATTGTAATACGACTGGCGGACAGTGAATGTCGCTTGCGAGGGGCCAGAAGGGATGGGTAATTGACTGCAAAGCATAGAAGTATGGAAAAGAAGAAGTTCAGAGAGAGAAACAGTAGTATAGGTGGTTATTGGGGAACAGAATGCAAAGGGATGTAGACGCAACCTCACGGCGCCGTGGTCTGAGGGAGTCAGGAGGGTAGGAGCCCGTCCACTGGGCTAGGAGGGCGGCGACCAACCACAGGCCACTACGTCACAGGGACACAAAGCCCACGTGACCCTGTTCAGCCACTCACCGACAAGCTGGCCGGCCGGGAAGGGAACGCGCGCCCACGCACTACACCTCGCTCTCCCCCTTATCTCTCTCATTGCAACTAACACACTGCGTATCTTATAACACTATCAATGATATAAAATACTTCTTGGTGTCACAGACAAGAATAAAGGCAAACACTAAACTGTCTGTGACAACTTAAACACTATGAAAGAAAGAGGGTCGCTCTACGACTATCATAGCCCATTTCACTGCCCTGGCGAGCGCTAGCGAGTACGAGAGCATTCTGAACAGCTGGCTAGCGTAACAGTATAATCAAAAAGGAACCAGCTGTCGTGAACCAGGAAAATTCAAACTACGGTATATATACCAGCTAGGATTCACGACACCTCCTTTGCGTGCATGTGTTTATCTCTTTTAGAAATCTGGTTTTTAGTTATTCCCAACCTCTTTTTTCGAGATCCGAATGAAGGCACTCTCTTTTTTTGGGGGGGGCTTTTTTACTTGTATTCCAGACGTTAGGCACTAGTACTGTGATATGTACGCCCATTTTGGCTTATAAAAAGGGGGGGGGGGGATAGGTGGATCCCAGTACATAGGAGAACCCCCCTTCCGCAGGATTACAAGTTCGTGCAGGGCAGGTTAGGCATGGCTTACGCCGGGCCAAGCCCAAACATATGCATACGAGTTAGAAAGCTCGAGGGATTTTTTTTTTAGTTTTTAGAACTAGTTTAATCATTTTATATTTTTGAAACAATTAATTAAAGCTCATGTATTTTATAAATAATAAATATTGTTTACACTAATTGTATATATGTAATTAGAATTTCTATGCTAGTCTGCACTAGATTGAGATGTATTGGTATTGGTCAAAGTGACTCAATAAATGGACCTATGGAACAAGCTGAGCTCGGTCCAGGTTCCAGGTTAAAAGTGATGAGGGGTTTTTGTATTAACTCTAGGTATCACGTTTTGCATCAAACACCCATGTACGAGGACTAAGTTGTTGGAGCAGGCTTCTTTGAAGCAATGCACTGCTCACACTCTTTCATATTTGATATCTTTTATATTGTATGCATACTACAATAAAATACTTTTCCTGTTATGAAGATTCTTGACTTATGACCTGTGGTTACTGAGGATACGATATTATTGCGAATGTCCCCCTCCAGTCTTGGAATTCAGGCAACATCGTCAATGATGAAGGGGCCACTCTTAAATTATAGGTTTGATTCCCGAAGGGAAGTAGAGAAAACCTAATATTTAGTAGGGGCCCCAGAATCATTGACGATGAGGGCCCTCCCAGCCATCCACTTCCCATTCGCGTGATATTTTGATATTTTTATCTTGATATATCAGTGAAGGACGAATTGTGCGCTTGGCGAGAGGTGGTAAGAAGCCGCAACACAAGAAAATCCACCGAATGTGGAAAGCTTGTTCATAACAGTGTTTAAGTGTTTAAATTTTTCCTTTTTTACTCTTATTTTTTACGAAAGTTTTTTTGTAGTGGGTACCCGATCTGTGACAACACCATAAGAGAAGTAACGTTGCACTTATGAAGATGAATCTTTTTCTTCCTCGCGGTGGTTGATTCAAATGACTGACGTGGTGTTGATTAGAAACTATTATACTAATAGGCAACATCGTCAATGATTCCGGGGCCCCTAATAAATATTAGGTTTTCTCTACTTCCCTTCGATAATCAAACCTATAATATACATATATATATATATATATATATATATATATATATATATATATATATAAATATATATATATATATATATATATATATATATATATATATATATATATATATATAAGGAATATGAAGACCAAAGCGAACAGGAACATATTTTGTTTTTTGGCAACGTTTCAACACTAATCTTGTGTCATTATCAAGCCTAAAAAAGAGAAAGAATAAAACCTATCGTGAATATCATAAAATCATGACATGTTAAAATTGAAAATGTATTCAAAAGATAAAATTAACGAAAATATAGCTAAGGTTCATTACATTAAGACATTAAAAGTAGAGATAGTTGATAAGTGAAAAAGGAATAAAAGAGTGAGAATAATGTAAACAATAATAATTAATGTTAGGCAAAATACAGATAGATGAGGGTGGCGAATTTAAAAGTCAGGGAGTGAAAGGGGCGGGGTCGACTAAAATAAGGAGACAGGAGTACAAATGGGCACATATATCTATTTAAACATATGCCTACACGTACCAGCACAGGACACTAAAAGCAGAGGAGGTGCATGGAGGTCTCGTGAGTGCCTAGAGACGGGCGGAGGTGGTGGGTGAGGAGGGACTCAGCTGTCACACGTGTCATGTCGTCTGTTGCAGTGAACAATATGGTAAAATCCTGGCTATTTATAGTATGATCTGAGGTTTCGCTGTGGTTTCGGATAGAAGAATATGATGGCTTTGAAAAAGGGAAATTGGTACGGTAAAATCGACCCTTGTGTTCCGAGATCCTCGTTGAAAGTTGGCGTTTGGTTTGACCAATATACGTAGCATTACAGCTACTACACTTGTACTTATATACAACTGAGGATTGTAGAACACAAGGGATACGATCTTTAACTTTGAACAGCTGGGAGATTGTAATTTGAGGCTTGAATATTACCCTTAATGAAATATGAGGAAAGAACTCAGAGATCAGTCTTTGAAGACTGTGTTTTAGTGCGAAGCGTTGCTTACCATGAACGGGGCAGGCAAAATACAAAGGGGCCTTATTGACTGTAGTGATTTTTGGCGAGGGAGAATGTAATTTTTGAAGCTGGGTACCAATACATTTGTCAATGAACATTAGTGGGAAGCCGTTCGCACTTAAAATTTTCTTCAAAAACTGAAATTCGTTATGCTTGGACATGAAATTGGAACATATATTATAAGCTCTGGTGACCAGAGTGCAAACTAAATTGTGCTTGAATTGGATAGGGATGGTGGAGTCGAACTTAGTCATGAGGCCTGTGAATGTCGGTTTGCGGTACACTGATGTTACAAATGAATGGTTTGATTTTTCAGTATTAATATCAAGAAATGGTAACTTGTTTTCGTTCTCTAGTTCGGCGGTAAATTTGATGTTTTGGTGTTGGGAGTTCAAGTAATTAAGAAATAGCGGGACATGATCTGGGAAACTGAATACTAGGAAGATGTCGTCGATGTAACGTTTATATACTTAAGGTTTGAAATTTTCGGGGCACTGGTTAAGCCATATGGTTTCATGATGGGCAAGGAATGAATTGGTGAGACAACAACCTAACGGATTACCCATGGAAACTCCGTCCGTTTGTTGTTGTTGTTGTTTTAGATCAGGGGCCACGCAAGCACGTCGCCGCGCCTGTACCAGCCCCTCCTTCGTGGTGGCAGAAGCGTCTAGCAGGGACGCACCAAGCGCCCTGTCTTCAGGAGGAAGTCACAGAAGAGGAGAACCACCGCTCGTCGCTTATCATCAGGGACCCCTCGGCCACCAAGGACTGTAGCAAGGGTGAGATGGGAGATGACAATGAGTAGTAGGAGACCAGCGAGGATCACCCGCTCCATCCGTTTGTCTGTACAGGGATTCGTTGAACAAAAACAAGCAGTCTTTTGATGCTAATGAAAGAAGTTTATGAAATTCCGATTTACTAAAGCCGTGAACTAAGTCCGAATCCTTAAACATAGTGTTGGTGCAGATGTCAATAGTTTCGTTAATGGGTATGTTGGTAAAAAGGGACTTGACATCAAATGAGGCTAGGCTACATTGGTCGTATTTGTAATTACATATTTATTTAGCGAAAGAAAATGAATCTCTAATGGTAAATGAAGTTTATGCAATCGGAGCTGGAATCGGGACAAGAAATTTTGCTAGTCTGTAATTGAAAGTACCTATGGCGGAGAGAATAGGGCGAAGGGTGCACTCAGGTTTGTGTATCTTGGGTAGTCCGTACATCACACCTGGTTTAGCACCTGACACGAATAAATGGGAATACAAATTTTCATGACTAAGTTCGACTCCTCCATCCTTATCCAATTCAAGCGAAATTTAGTTTGCACTCTGGTCACCAGAGCTTATAATATATGTTCCAATTTCATGTCCATGCATAACGAATTTAAGTTTTTGAAGAAAATGTTAAGTGCAAACGGCTTCCCACTAATGTTCATTGACAAATGTATTGGTACCCAGCTTCAAAATTTACATTCTCCCTCGCCAAAAAACACTACAGTCAATAAGGCCCCTTTGTATTTTTCCTGCCCCGTTCTTGGTAAGCAAAGCTTCGCACTAAAACACAGTCTTCAAAGACTGATCTCTGAGTTCTTTCCTCATATTTCATTAAGGATAATATTCAAGCCTTAAATTACAATCTCCCAGTTGTTCAAAGTTAAAGATCGTATCCCTTGTGTTCTACAATCCTCAGTTGTATATAAGTACAAGTGTAGTAGCTGTAATGCTACATATATTGGTCAAACCAAACGCCAACTTTCAACGAGGATCTCGGAACACAAGGGTCGATTTTACCGTACCAATTTCCCTTTGTCAAAGCCATCATATTCTGCTATCCGAAACCACAGCGAAACCTCAGATCATACTATAAATAGCCAGGATTTTACCATATTGTTCACTGCAACAGACGACATGACACGTGTGACAGCTGAGTCCCTCCTCACCCACCACCTCCGCCCGTCTCTAGGCACCCACGAGACCTCCACGCCCCTCCTCTGCTTTTAGTGTCCTGTGCTGGTACGTGTAGGCATATGTTTAAATAGATATATGTGCCCATTTGTACTCCTGTTTCCTTATTTTAGTCGACCTCGCCCCTTTCACCCCTTGACTTTTAAATTCGCCACCCTCATCTATCTGTATTTTGCCTAACATTAATTATTATTGTTTACATTATTCTCACTCTTTTATTCCTTTTTCACTTATCAACTATCTCTACTTTTAATGTCTTAATGTAATGAACCTTAGCTTTATTTTCGTTAATTTTATCTTTTGAATACATTTTCAATTTTAACAGGTCATGATTTTATGATATTCACAATAGGTTTTATTCTTTCTCTTTATTAGGCTTGATAATGACACAAGATTAGTGTTGAAACGTTGCCAAAAAACAAATATGTTCCTGTTCGCTTTGGTCTTCATATTCCTTATTCGTCTTCGATTCCCAATAGGAGAATCAATTGTTTCCATTATATATATATATATATATATATATATATATAATAAAATACGGACCCCTTAAAGGAGATACCACAGGCGGGAAGGGGAAGGTAGGAGGGCAGGAATGGCGGCGGAGGGATGAATGACAACAGTCCGGGAACCGAGGCTCACAAACGGAAACTGTAGTAAGGTGAGAGTATATTATGTTAATAGAAGAGAGAGAGAGCGAGAGAAAGAAAGGATGAATATAGTAACGGTGCAAGTATAATGTGGAATGCGAAACAGTAAGAAACAAGAAAGACAAAGCAAATACATTGAAAGACAGGGGAATTATTATGTAAATGGATTTGTGGTAAAACGATAACATACGAATACACCCCATGAATACAAGAGATAAAAAAACAAAGGCAAGGTACAAAGTGAACTACCAGAAGGTTGGGCAAAACAAGAGGTCTTATCATGATTAGTTTGTGTTTAAGAACAGTAGTTCATGTTACAGGCTTTCTGAGATTTGTAAAGGACACAACTATCAGTGTATTGGAGAAACTCAGCAGTTGCTTTACCAGCTTTCTAATCCATGGTTTCCTACCAGAATCTATGATGTCCGTTACCTTGATACCAGTAATTAAAGACAAGGCTGGCAAAATTACATCAAAAGACAACTATAGACCTATTGCCCTTGCCAGTATTGTAAGTAAGATACTAGAGTTAATCATTTTAGACAGAATCTCAGTGTATATCTCAACTAATAGTAATCAATTTGGTTTTAAAAAGAATCATGGTACGGACCAGTGCATCTACACTCTGAAGGAGCTAGTGGATGGGTACATCAATATGAACAGCTCTATTTGTGCATGCTTTCTTGATGCTAGTAAGGCATTTGACAGAGTCTGCCACAATATCCTGTTTGATAAATTAGCAACAAGGGGAGTGCCATCCTATATACTGAGAATCTTGAAGTACTGGTACGCCAATCAAACATTTAATGTAAGATGGGGTAACATTATTTCGGATTCCTTTACAGTAACCAATGGAGTGAGACAGGGTAGTATTCTCTCACCTTACTTATTCAATGTATATATGGATGAATTAAGTGATAAATTGAATAAAGAGCAGATTGGATGTTATGGTGGGAATAAAATCATCAACCATCTCATGTATGCTGATGATCTGGTCATTATTGCACCGTCTTCTGCGGGTCTGAGCAAACTTCTTGATATATGTGAATCTTTTGGTAGTAAACATTGTGTTAAATTCAACCCACTGAAAAGTGCTGTTCTTATATTTAGATCAAAATTACTGTATAAAAGTAAACTGCCAAATTTCTCACTCAATAATCAAATTATTCAAGAAGTAAACAAAATAAAATACCTGGGACACATTATCTCAAACGATTGCTCAGATGATGCAGATATCGGCCGTCAGCGCAGACAGCTATATTTACGTGGTAACACCATCTTGAGAAAATTCCACATGTGTAATTGGGAAACTAAAGTCACTTTGTTCCGGACATATTGTTCCTCTATGTACACGGCCCATTTGTGGTGGAAGTATAAGAGAGCCACCATAAATGGTCTGTGTACATCCTATCATAATATACTCAAGATGTTCATTGGTCTCTCTAAATATGAAAGCACTAGTATGGTGTGCACACTGTTGGATGTGCAGTGCTGTCGGGCTGTCATCAGGAGACTGGTGTACAGCTTTTCGCAGCGACTGCAATCCTCCAGTAACACGCTGATTGTAGCTCTTTGGTCTAGTGATCATATCTATGAATCCCGTATTATATCTCACTGGCAGAAGCTGCTGCACACATAGTATGTACTGTAATGTAATATATAGGTCTAATTGAACTATGAGCAATGATCTGTGCAATAGGTGTTAACCAACATTGAGCAATAGCCTTAGTTAGCCTATCTGTGTTATATTGTGACAAAATGTGATATGTGCTCTATTCTGTAAATAGGCCTACTGTATTTTTTATTTTATTGTGTCTTTATTAATATATCTTTGTGTATAATTATTATCTGTGCTCTGACGAGAAGTGTATGTGATATGGACCATTAGGTCGTACTGTATTTATACTGTATCTATCTTATGTGTCTGGAATAAAGAATTATTATTATTATTATTATTATTATTATTCCTGTGTTAAATTATGTACTTTTATATTGTTAAGTCATCCTTAATTGTTTTTTTTATTTTTTTAAGAGACAATGAACGGAGGAAGGAAAAACACAGATAAAACAAAAAGGTCCATGTGCCTAAAGGCATCCTCCATTCATAAAATGTTTGTAACAACTGGATTTAAACTGTTGTAGATTGTAAGTTTGTGGAAAGCAACTCGAGGGAAGTGAATTCCAAAGAGTAGTAGTTCTGGGGATAAATGAATTTTGATAAGCAGAAGCTCTGCATTGTGGAGGAGAAAGTGTAAATTCATGGGCGCTCTCAGCTGCCCTAGTTCTACGGGGAAAGATGTGGAGAGGCGGCACAATTGAAGCAAGTTCTTCGGAACAATTGCTGTGAAAATATCTGTAGAATAATGCAATGGATGCAACGTTTCTTCGTATGGATAATGTAGGAAGGTCCTGTGTGATTGCAGGGTTATTGATTAATCTAATAGCTTTATTTTGAATGTAAATGTAAAATAACTTCCATTCAAGACAGGCAAAATATGTATATACTAATTGCAACTCAGAATAAGAAAACACCTCAGGCACTGCTATTACGCAAGGTATGAGTAACTATTTATTTGTCCTAGTGTTCCAGAATGCAGAGCCATATACTGTATATTGCAGCAAAATCCAAATACTGTATAATATTTAAATGCGTACGAGGGAAAACAATGGGAAGGTTGCCTGAAGCATGTGTAACTTCTCCACGAAGGTTTGTGAAAAGTACAGAAAATATACGGACTCGACGGCAAGTTGCTGAAAGCAGTGAAGAGCATGTATGATGGTGCAAAGGTGGCAGCACGTGTGGAGAATGAGCAGAGCGAGTTCTTTGGGTTAAAGCAAGGATGTGTGATGGCCCCATAGCTGTTCAATATATATACTGTATATGGATGGAGTCATGAACGAAATACAAAGACGAGCAGTGCATGTTGGTCTACCTCTGTAATGGAAGGAACCGAGTGGAAGTTGCCTGTACTGCTGTTTGCTGATAATACAGTTCTGATGAGCGATAGTGAATGGGAGTTGCAGGGTCTGGTAAATATGTTTGGAACAGTGTGTGAAAAACGGAATCTGAAGGTAAATGCGGGGAAGAGCAAGGTTATGGTCTTTGAAAGGGGTGCAGCCACAGAGAGTGAGGTGAGGTTGAACGGTCAGGTTATGGAGAATGTCAGCTCATTTAAGTATTTGGGCAGTGTGTTGAGTAAAGATGGGAGTATGGATGAAGAAGTGCGGAAGAGGGTGCAACAGGGGAAGAGGGTTGTAGGAATGCTGAAAGCAGTAATAAGAATTAAGGTGGTTAGCATGGAAGTAAAGAAGTCCTTGCACGCCAGTGTGGTAATCCCGACATTGACTTACGGGAGCGAAGCATGGACGTTGGTGAAGAGACTCAAACCAAGAGTGAGAGGGGTGGAAATGAGTTACTTGATAAGTGGATGCGGAGTTACATGGAGGGATAGACTGACGAATGAGGAAGTACGAGAGAGGTGTGCCGTGGATGTAGATGTGTTGGAAAGTGTGAAAAGGAACACCTTGAGATGGCTTGTCCATGCGGAACGTATGGGAATCGAGAGAATGACTAAGAGAGTGTGAGGTAGAATGACAGACAGAGAGAGGTAAACCGAGTGAGAGGTAGAAGGATGGAGTTAAGAAGTATATGAGTGAAGGCGGTGCAGGATGGGAGGAGGGGCGTCAACTGACTGGGGACAGAGGTGCATGGGGCCGTTTTGTTCGTGGCCACCCTATCGGGGATCACGGCATCCGGCAATAGATAGATAGATAGATAAATGTTCAATGTGCAAAGTAAAGTGATGTTGGTGGTTTATGCTTACCCCTGCACTCATCTCCGTATCATTGCCATTTGTAGCCTGTAGTTAGTAACTCGGGTGATCGAGTTATCTAGCCATGTAAACGGGCTATACTGCATACAATATACGCTAACACAGTTTTCCCTGGATTGTAAGACTCAAGTGTCCACTAATTCCAGGTTTCAATATTCTTTTAAGTGAACAAAGGTATTAGTTGTGGACTGAATGCCACAACCAATACGAAATAGGGCAGTAAGTATACAGTTTCTGGACATGCGGATACAAATACTGCAAGTAAGAAGAAGAGGGCAGTATAATGATATACTATGTGGACGTGTGTTCTGTTCCTTATCGGTTGTATGCATGAATAATTTGACCCACGGTTAAGCTTTGGATTGTACATTCGAGATATATAATATGTGGAACGACACGTATCATTAACTTCTATTGGCAATAGGTTTATGCTAAGATTGTTCTGAAGAACATTGTTGGCTACAAACGACAGAACAAAGTTATTCAATGGCAAAGTGCAAGCGACTGCAGATAATTAGACAAAGGAGGGGTATTAATTAGATTATAGGTTTGAGTCCTGAAGGTAAGTATGATAAAGTAATAGTTACTAGCCTCTCCGCTGTGTACCCCCTATAGTATACAGGCACCCCTGTGCGGAGATATGACGATTTGGGCGACCCTAGCAAATATCGATGAAAAGTACATCAACGTGTAGGGAATATTCGCGCGCATCGAGCCATATATATTTGACCCCACAAAAAATGTCTTGGGGGGGGGGGGTCCGTAGTTGAAAAAAGTGGAGCGAATGGCATCGCGCGGCCAGATTGTCATCGCGAGGCAAGATTTCTCGGGTGAATATCCGCGCGGCCAGGGGGTAGGAGTAGAGGGAGGGGAGGGCGGGTTAGGGCGTAATGTCGCATATGTATCCTATTTTGAGCACTTTTATGCTATGTAGAGTATGTGTACATATATGTATGTATGTGTACGTATGTAGGCCACCCATATACCAAGGAATATGCCGCATATAGACCAAATATACGACATATAAGCGAATTATGAGAGAGTTTAGAGGTGAGAACTGAGGTGAGAGAGTTTACGCGGGAGACAAGTGCTTGTGTACCGCTTGAGTGAGTGCGGGTTTAGCGTGTGGCGGGGTGGTATCGAGAGTTGCCAAGTTGTACAGGGTCTGTTGGCTGTAATATCACGCATATATATCGTATTTTCAGCACTGTCATGCTATATATAAAGTACGTGTACGTATGTAGGCCACCCATATATCAAGGAATATGCCGCATATAGACCAAATATGCGACATATAAGCGAATTATGAGAGTTTACAGGCGGGAACAGAGGTTATGGGAGAGATGTGGTTGGTGGGTGGGAGGGAGGGAGGGAGGGAAGTTGTGTCTGTGAGTCGCGAGTCGCTGGCAAGCCAAGGTCAGCCAGCTGTATGTGCAATTATTGTTGTCCCTGTTGCCATTCTCGCCTTGCCCTTCGTCCCTTTCTTCCCTTTGGCAGGGCCAGGGGCAGGGGCAGAAGGGCCGGCAGAGGTGGCAGGGGCGGCTGGTGGTGGTGGTGGTGGTGGCAAGGTGGTAGTGGCAGAGGTAAAAGTTTTTTTACCCATGCCCTTCCCTGTCTTCCCAGTGGCCCCCGCAGGTCCTGCAGCCCAAGGACGGCCTCCTGCGTCGGTGGTAGTGGTGGTAGCAGTTGCCTGGGTGGTGGTGGCAGTGTCCCAGAAAGACAATGACTCTGTACACTGCCCTTGCTTGCATGTGTTTTACGTGCTTTACGTGCAGGTTCCTCGTCCTCGGACCTACTCGTGCCGTAGTAATGGTAGCTAGGGTATTTGGCAGCCACTCTCTGCCTTCCACGGCCGCTGACACCACCAGAAGGAGGGCTGGTTGTGTCATCAGGGCGAGAGCATGAGGGTGGTGTAGGCTCCAATGCGTGCGTACGTGCATGCGTGTGTACCGCTTGCCTGTGTGTGGGCCGAGCGTGTGGGGTGGTGGTATCGAGAGGTGCCAAGTCGTACTACACTCGCACCAATTTGTAGCCGCCTGGCTGTAAGACCGCGGTTTTGGTACGCGTTCAAAAACCGGGATTATATAAGGGGTTCCGCAGCGCAGCGGTAAAACTCTTATTAGTGTTTCAATGCTTGCCGGGCTAGTGGCACCAGAGTCAATGATGTACTGTACTACCAATATTCATATTTGGTGCCCTTGCTGACTAGGCAAGCCCTTTCTAGGGAACATTCGCTCATCAACAATAGAACTACCAACTTCATAGGCAACACTATTAAAATGCCTAAGGAATGTATTTTAAACCGGGTACCACTATAAAGTTATACATACAAATAATCATTCATCATAAAATACAAAAATAGTAAGCGTTTGATGGATGTGCCTCTCATTCCATATCTGCTCGTAATGCAAGCGTCTCTCTCAGGCCCCTGAGGCTCTCTTCCAATGGTTTATCGATATATTACAGAGGAATGGTAAGGGGATGGAGGGAGAGCTCATTAAGTCATTGTCTCCAGGATCACTAATACATTATTAAATATATTATATATTTTATGAAAGCATGTGATTCTCCCAGGATTTGAACCCAGGATACCAGATACAGAACTTACACGCTCTAACCATTACACCATGAAGACAGTTAAAGGTACATTATATTATGTACAGGTACATATTTGGTTTTTCATACTTCCCTTTGTGACTCAAACTTATATACTGCCTGGATTACTAAGACTGGAGGAGGGACAGTACTATGTCGGCTTAGCCCTTAACGCTCAAATAGTAAACAGAAACTCCTTAATTAATTTCATATTTAAAATAATATAACAAGCGAGAGAGCAAGACAGTGTCTTAAAAATATCAACCTGATAGAGAGAGAGAGAGAGAGAGAGTGAGAGAGAGAGAGAGAGAGATCAGTAAACCACTCAAGTTTACCGTATGGTTAGGAGATATTAAAAACGTTGAAGACATAGCAACATAATATACTCTTATCCTTGAGTATATATTACGAGGTTCCCCTCCTCTCTTTCTTAAGCTTCCCGCTTAAGAAAGAGAGGAGCACTTGCCGAAAAAATCTAAACTATTTGGAGTTAAGACTTGAAACTTTGCAGATAAATAGGCAATTATGTTGCTTACATTGTATGTGAACTAGAACGATATACCTATACATATATGTATACATATACGCATATGTATATTCATAACGACTCTTTAATTTTCATGATGGCATTATACTTAACCAATTGTTTTCATTTTTTGGCTGTGAATAGTCATATTATATCTTTACAATTATATACAATATTTCCCATACATCATGGAATGTCGCCATGTCATTATATCATGTATGCCTGACGTATTGTAAAATCCAAGTTTTTTGGTGACTTTTTTCCCCTATTATACTTAACCCATTGGCTGCGGGAGACGCTCGGGAACACCATGGCAAGTTACAGCAATTTAAGGCTTTTAAAGCCTCTTAACATCTCCACTGCGCACCCCCTATAGTATACAGGCACCCCTGTGCGGAGGTATGACGATTTTGGCGCCCCTTGCAAATATCGATGAAAAGTATATCAACGTGTAGGGAATGTTCGCGCGCATCGAGCCATATATATTTGACCACCAAAAAAAATTCTGAGGGGGGGTGGGGGGTGGGGGGGCGGTCCGTAGTTGAAAAAAGTGGAGCGAATGGCATCGCGCGGCCAGATTGTCATCGCGCGGCAAGATTTCCCGGGTGAATATCCGCGCGCCTAGGGGTAGGAGTAGAGGGAGGGGAGGGCAGGTTAGGGTGTAATGTCGCATATGTATCCTATTTTGAGCACTTTTATGCAATGTAGAGTATGTGTACATATATGTACGTATGTGTACGTATGTAGGCCACCCATATACCATGGAATATGCCACATATAGGCCAAATATGCGACATATAAGCGAATTATGAGAGAGTTTAGAGGCGGGAACTGAGGTGAGAGAGTTTACGCGGGAGACAAGTGCTTGTGTACCGCTTGAGTGAGTGCGGGCCGAGCGTGTGGCGGGGTGGTATCGAGAGTTGCCAAGTTGTACAGGGTCTGTTGGCTGTAATGTCACATATATATCGTATTTTCAGCACTGTCATGCTATATATAAAGTACGTGTACGTATGTAGGCGACCCATATAACAATGAATATACCGCATATAGACCAATTATGGGATATATAAGCCTTATGAATGTGTTTAGGGGAGTGTTGGGGTGGGTGGGTGGGTGAGAGGGAGGGAGGGATGTCTGTGTGTCGCTGTCCAAGGCCAGCTACGGCACTGTATGTTAGGGTGGCGTCGGCAGGGCCAGCAGAGGTCCTGGATTGCAATATTATGGTTGTCCCTGTCGCCTTTGTCACCTTGCCCTTCGTCCCTTTCTTCCCTTTGGCAGGGGCAGGGGCAGAAGGGCCGGCAGGGGCGGTGTCGGTAGGGCCAGCAGAGGTCCTGGATGGCAATATTATGGTGGTTCCTGTCGCCTTTGTCACCTTGCCCTTCGTCCCTTTCTTCCCTTTGGCAGGGGCAGAAGGGGCATCAGGGGCGGCTGGTGGTGGTGGTGGTGGCACGGTGGTAGTGGCAGAAGTAAAAGTTTTTTTACCCATGCCCTTCCCTGTCTTCCCAGTGGCCCCCGCAGGACCTGCAGCCCCAGGGCGGCCTCCTGCGTCGGTGGTAGTGGTGGCAGTGGTGGTGGTAGTGGTGGTAGCAGTTGCCTAGGTGGTCGTGGCAGTGTCCCCGAAAGACAATGACCTCTTTGCACTGCCCCTGCTTGCACGTGTTTTACGTGCTTTACGTGCAGGTTCCTCGTCCTCGGAGGTACTCGTGCCATAGTAATGGTAGCTCGGGTCTTTAGCAGCCACTCTCTGCCTTCCACGGCCGCTGACACCACCAGAAGGAGGGCTGGTTGTGTCATCAGGGCGAGAGCGTGAGGGACATCTAGGCTTCATGACAAGTGCTTGTGTACCGCTTGAGTGAGTGCGGGCTGAACGTGTGGCGGGGTGGTATCGAGAGTTGCCAAGTTCTACTACAGCCACACCAATTTGTAGCCGCCTGGCTGTAAGCCCACGGTTTTGGTACGCGCTCAAAAACCTGGATTATATTAGGCTTTCCGCAGCGCAACGGTAAAACTCTTATTAGTCTTTCAGCACTTGCCGGGTTAAAGCCTGTAGAATCGAGTGCGAGGGAGCGGGAGCGTAACAGGCCTTTTTTCCTTCCTACAGCCAGCCGGCTGGTGCACTAAGGAGTATGAGCCATACTCTTGCATGATATACAGCGCTGCCAAAGGCAAATGTAGTGCGACAATAGCGATAATTGCTCAGTATTAGCGAATGTCTATGATAGCGTTGCGGGTGAAGCCTACAAGCTACGAAGCTCGTTTTAGTGTCATTTTGAAGCTAATTTCTTCTAGTTTTTGGTTGACTACATTTCATTTCTTTCAGACAAATGCTTAATCAATCAGGAGTGCCTGAATGAATCTTAATATCGCGGAAATAGGTGGAATTATGCCCGCATCATATGTGTTAACTCCTTCACATTTTCAACAATATCTTTACATAGGTTGCTAGCTCCTATCAAAATCAATAATCCCTGGTAATCCCAAGTAAATCTGATTGATTTTCAATTTTCTGTGATAAAAAAAGAGCAAATTTATTGAACGAAGATTTAGCCTTTCAACCCCTTCTGTATGGTGCCCATTTGACAGATGCCATTTTGAGTCTATTATGAGCCCTGAGAGAGAGGCCAGTTGTTACAGGGAGTTCAGTGTGGCTCCAACCACCGGCCACAGGCGGCAGGCACACACTGAGGTCTGACATAGTACTAGGTCATTCATGGGCAGCATCACACATTGCAGAAACAGCAAAATGGCGAATTTTCAACGATTTTGGCCTTCGTTTGCGAGATAATTAGATGTCGTACAGGGATGATTCAGATGTCATTGAAAGGCTATATTATTGTGCTTTCATGGATATATAATTGTATGACACTCTAGTTCTTGCTTATGCATGAAAAAGAGCATGGAATTTAGGCAATTTCAGGCAATTATGCCCCCCTCCACGTGCATATGACCTTTGTCCCTTTAACTCCCGCTCGGGCATTTAAATTTGCGCGGCCCGGTGAAATACTGGTCTGGTATTATTTCACGATGGTGTAGGAACATTATGAGGCCGGTTTTGTAACATGAGATATTTATGACCCCAGGTGTCTCATTCCCCCTTAACCCTCCAGCCCCGGCTATGTATTATATATATATTCCTCGAAACCTGGGTGTTTTGGCCGAAAAACGTCTAGGCTAGGCTACCGTATATTCGTTAATCAGACTGCTTCCCGCATTCCCGCGCATCCCCAAGCGTAGCTGTGTTATTTACCTGTAGAATGGCATTAAGTAGAGCTCTCTAAGTCAACTGGTTGAGCTGTGATGATGATTTCATTGGAGATAACTTTATGGCCAAAACAGCCACTTTACACCACTTTTCGATACTTAACAACAACATACAGGCACACACGAACAAGCGACGCTCTCCTTCTTGTGGCCGGAGATGCGGGGCGTCGGTCCAGCCGGCTGTTGTTTACATGCGTCGGACCGACGCCTCGCACACGAAGCTCACAGGCTTTCAACCACTGGGCGTTCAAGAGGCCTTCCGGGAACCTGTTATATGCTTTTTTATGGGCGTTCAAGAGGCCTTCCGTGGTGAGAGGGTTAATAATCTATTTAATAAATTGCACTCCCAACACAAAACACCTCCCAATGAAATTTATGAAAGCATGACTGTGATCCTCCTGGGAATTGAACCTGGGATACCACCTACAGATACAAATCTTAAAAACTCCAAACATTACACCACCAAGACAATTAAAAGATTAAAAACATGACTACGATTAATATCCATTTATCGAATACTGGATATCAATCTAACCATGTAAGATCAGACTTCAGGAACCATGACATAACTTAGTCTTAATGCCACTCACGGGAGATATGGCTTCTCCAGGTTTACAGACAAGTACTGAGAAAGAGGTGTATGTGAAGATGCCCATAAATATAATCGAGTGAGTATTTGTGAAGGAATAGAAGGGATGCTGCTCAGTTATGCAAATCATGTACCCTGTAAAGGACGCAGGGATGGCACTCCCTATGACATCTACCATCACAACTCTGCTATCTGTCTTTCTCAGTCTTGTCTGTAACGCAAGTGAAACCCACAAATTAGAAATAATCTGGTTAGCCACCAAAATATAGTCTTGAACTGCTTTCCAGAAATAATAACACAGACATTTAACTTATACTTTATCATCGTGGATAAAAACCTCGCAGAAAATATCGCATAATAAAAAATTTCCTTCAATTCCTTCTTACATAATAGACAGGAATCAACATTCACTATGTTTCCAATTACCAATGAAGAATTAATCGGTACAGTTAACCATCTACGGTACTCCTATCCGGGCTGTGATGGAATACCAAGACAAATATTTTACAATCAGTGGTGCCTCTCTTGTCTCCAGTCCTGTTACATCTTTGTAATAGGGCTTTCTTCACGGATGTTTTTCCCTAACCACTAAATATGGCAAAAGTCTTATCTATATACAAATCTGGAGACAATTTCTGTATTACCCGCAATGAGTAACATTCTTGAGAAAATAAATATACTAGAATTGTACGACAAACAGCATTATCTCCCAGGCACAGTTTGGATTCCTACAGGGAAGATCATCAAAGACTGCCTTATCGTACTTTAACACCTTATTAGCGGGCTAGCGGTCTATTTATATGTACCGCCCAGCGGGGTGTTTTTAGCCAAAATAGGGCTGTTTACGTGATCATTTTCATGCCTAAATAAGACCCAGAGCATAAAACAAGTATCTATCCCTGAAAGGGCATAAACAGAGCTTTCCAATGACACCATAACGATCCTTTTATGACGGCTAGTTTTCTTGCAACAACCGCGCAACACGAGTGCAAAAAGCATGTAATTCGGTACTTTCCCCATACAATTCAGTATGTAGCGAGTGAGAGAGGGAGGGAGGAGGTGGGATTCGTGTCAGTAGGTTCGCCGCGGTGGTCTGGAGCAGTCATACGCTCGCTACTCTCCTTCCACCACTTGTCTCTCTCTCTCAGCAACATTACGTGCTGAAATTGCCACACGACCTATGTCGCGCGCCGCCAGATAGTCCAGATTTATTTAACTCGACTTATGTTGCGCGCCGATAGTTAGGGGTTAAAAATTACTAATACTAAAAACATTCCCCAATAGAAATTACACAATTTGTTTATACCTAAACCTGTCCAAAGCTTTTGACACAGTATGCTAATAATTGAGATGGTGAATAATAAACTACTAATGTCCATAGATTGATAGCCGCTATTAAGTTAACACTCAACATTATTACACAAAATATTTAATTCATCAAAGAAATAACAATGTAGCTCAAAATACATATTTATCAATATTGCCAACACAGCAGTAACAGAAGAAGAAAAAAATAAAATTATTGGGTGTTGTAGTAGATAGACAATTGACATGTATTTCCCACATACAAAATGTATCAAGTAAGATCAACAATGTGAAACAATTTACCTCACACGTAATAAACATGCTCTTAAACAACTGTATTTCTCTCTCGTATACTCATTCATCTTATACTGCCATACTGTTTGAAGATCCGCGGGTAAAACTAAACTAAAACGAATACAACTAGCACAACAGAAATCTATAAGGACAAATACTTTTTTAATCAAATTATGATCATACGAATGAGCTATTTAAATATCTGCGGCTCCTAAAATGGGAAAACATTAACATTGTATGTAGTGAGGGCTGGTCCTATCCAGAGTGAGGTTTGGCATCCTCTACCCAACCTTAGCCATTTCTGTCTGTCTCTTTTACTGTCCTACTTTTCTTTTGGGGGCAGGGGGCTAGGAATACTCCTCCCCTTGTAAAATTATCCTACTCAATGAGACAGAGAGGGAATGCGAAAGTGGTCACAGACCCTAAGAATTGCAACTTTAACTGTTTAATTGTTTCTGTTAGGGCTTTGTGTCAAGTCAGCCACCCCCAGCAATGAGGTATATGCCTGAGTATATACATACATTACATACATACATCTTTGTTTATAAATCTATCCATAATTATAATGATATGACATTGTTTAAATTTTGATCTAACGAAAGATAAACTTAACCCTTAAAAAGCGGCCCACCACTTAAGTCGAGTTAAATAAAGCTGGACTATGTGGCGGCGCTCGACATAACTCGAGTGGCAATTTCAGCACGTAATGTGGCTGAGAGAGAGAGACAAGTGGTGGCAGGAGACTAGCGAGCGTATGACTGCTCCAGACCACCGCGGCGAACCTACTGACACAAATCTCAGCTCCCTCCTCCCTCTCTCACTCGCTACATACTCAATTATGTACCGAAAGTACCGAATTACCTGCTTTTTGCACTCGCGTTGCACGGTTATTGCAAGAAAACTATCCATCATACAAGGATCGTTATGGTGTCATTCGAAAGCTCTGTTTATGCCCTTTCAGGGATAGATACTTGTTTTACGTTCTGGGTCTTATTTAGGCATGAAAATGATCACGTAAACAGCCCTATTTTGGCTAAAAACACCCCGCTGGGCGGTACACATAAATAAACCGCATAGGCCGCTCGTAAGGTGTTAACCCATAATTAGCGGCGAGCAACATAAGTCGAGTTAAATAAAGCTGGATTATGTGGCGGCGCTCGACATAACTCGAGTGGCAATTTCAGCACGTAATGTGGCTGAGAGAGAGAGACAAGTGGTGGCAGGAGACTAGCGAGCGTATGACTGCTCCAGACCACCGCGGCGAACCTACTGACACAAATCTCAGCTCCCTCCTCCCTCTCTCACTCGCTACATACTCAATTATGTACTGAAAGTACCGAATTACCTGCTTTTTGCACTCGCGTTGCACGGTTATTGCAAGAAAACTATCCATCATACAAGGATCGTTATGGTGTCATTCGAAAGCTCTGTTTATGCCCTTTCAGGGATAGGTACTTGTTTTACGTTCTGGGTCTTATTTAGGCATGAAAATGATCACGTAAACAGCCCTATTTTGGCTAAAAACACCCCGCTGTGCGGTACACATAAATAAACCGCATAGGCCGCTCGTAAGGTGTTAAAGCAACTCTAATGACTTAGAGATGCCAATGATGGTGTCAAAACAATCCCAAACATCAGCTTAAGGCGAGCGTTTCAGGGATCTGCCTTTTGTGGGCCGATCGGCTTTCTGCAGACTCCCATTTTCTTATGTTCTTATGTTTGACAAAAACATGGTTATGCCACATTCACTTTAAATATGCATTAATCACTTTCATATTTATTGTATGATGAAATGACAACATATATAAGAATTTAAGATCTCATAACACCTTCTACCCCCCCCCCTGCCCCTAAATTTTCAAAATGCTACTTCTTGGTTATTGGTCCAATTCCTTCATAATAATACTAAGGGTGATATCCCATTCTATGCTCTAATATTTGTGTTGTTTGCCTTTGTTTTTTTTTCATTGGTGGGGGGGGGGGGGGCGGGTTGCTCATAGCTCGGTAATTATACGGAATTTCTGCATGTATTGTTCTCACAATACTGCTGAAAGTGTTGCCATTTCTCAGGATTTTTTTTTTTTTTTTTCGCATTTAATGGTCTGGCCAGCCGGACGCTCCCCTTAATACTGAAATTGATATGCTGATGCTTAGAGCTAGGTCATTCACAACCGCAGTTATGGAACGGCCAGAAAGGAAATTTGAAAAAAAGGCACAGATAGGAAGATAAAAATCGAAGGGGGGTAGTTTAGAAATTAGAGATTTGTGCCAGACTCCATCGAAGGCTTCGAAATGTCTAGTGCAATAGCAAAGGTTTCACCGAAGTCCCGAAAGGAGGATGCCCAAGAGTTAGTTAGATAAGAAAGGAGATTACCAGTAGAGCGGCCTTAAACTCGAAAAGTGAGATAAGCCTCATGGAAGGCTCTCTTTTAGGATGGCGATATACTTCAGGGAAGCGTGATTTTCCAAGGTGGTCTAAAACTGTAGCAAAGGTGGGATACATATGGACATTGAGTAACAACTTTGATTAACTGTCAACTCTCGATACACAACATCATACTACACTTACACCTCACACACACTCACAAACCACACCATTGCTCCTCTCTCCCAGTGGAAGATAGCCAACGTAACACCGATATTAAAAAAACCCAGCAAATCCCTACCCAGTAACTATCGTCCAATTAGCTTAACCTCAGTTGTATGTAAAATGCTAGAAACGGTCATAAGAGACAGACTCGTAAATCACTTAGAGGAAAATAACATACTTAAAGATACTCAACACGGCTTTCGTAAAAAACGTTCCTGTTTAACAAACCTCTTAGACTTCTTCCACGATATCCTCAACCTCTACGATGAGAGTAAAGCTGTAGATATTATATACCTTGATTTTCAAAAGGCCTTTGACAAAGTTCCCCACAAACGTTTACTGCTAAAACTAAAAGCGCATGGAATACAAGACGGTGTGTTGAAATGGATAGAAAATTGGCTCAGCAACAGAAAGCAAAGAGTAGTCATAAACGGTAAGGCATCTAAATGGACCAATGTAAGTAGCGGGGTACCCCAGGGATCGGTACTAGGACCAATTCTCTTTCTAATTTACATCAACGACATAGATGAGGGTCTCACCTGTACAATCTCAAAATTTGCTGACGATACAAAAATTGCAAATAGCGTACTCTCAAAAGAACAAGTTGACGATATGCAACACAATTTAGATAAATTGTCACATTGGGCCCAAATTTGGCAAATGAGTTTCAATGCGGATAAATGTAAAGTACTACATATCGGATACCTAAATGAGAAAGCAAACTATTCGATGAATGGCACTCAGCTTAAGAATGTACACAGAGAAACCGATCTGGGAGTAACAATATCGAGTAACCTAAAACCGAGTCAACAATGTTCAGAAGTTGTTAAGAAGGCAAACAAAATAATTGGCTTTATAGGCAGGTCATTTGAGCATACAATCCAAAGACGTTATCCTAACCCTTTACAATTCCTTAGTCCGCCCTCTTCTGGAATACTGCGTTCAATGCTGGTGCCCTTATTACCAAAAAGACATAAACAAGCTAGAACGAGTTCAACGTAGTTACCAAAATGATACCTAGCCTAAAGAACAAACCATACGAAGAGCGTCTTAGAGAATTAAATCTATTTCCTTTAACCCAGCGCAGATTAAGAGGTGACTTAATTCAAGTGTTCAAAATCATCAAAGGCATCGACAATATGAACTGTAGTAAGTACTTCACTATCGACCAATCTAATTACACGCGGGGAAACGGTTGCAAAATTATTGGTAAATCTTTTAACTCACACGAATCTAAGAATTTCTTCTTCAATCGAGTTGTCAACTTGTGGAATGGGCTTCCCCGAGACGTTATAGACTGCAGCACCGTTGATTCATTTAAACTCCGCGTAGACAAATATCTCGCATCAAACCCGCGACTGACTGCGTTTGTAAATGAATAACTTTATTTTATCCTCCCCTCAGTTACTAACCCATATGTCCCCTACTAACTTCCTAGTCCTGCCACGGACATTAGTTCCAGGGCAGTAGTGCCCTTTCCAATGTTCCCTTACCCACTCTAAACCACTGTTTGGACACTTGATCCTCAGTGTTTTGGAGGACAAGCAGCCTAGAAGGGTCACTAGATCTGTTGTTGCTTGATTTCCTTTGTACTCCTTTGTACTCTCATCATCATGAAGGCAATGACAGCGATCAGGAGTAATCCATCAACCCCAAATATATCCTATATCATAATCCTATGAAAATATACAAAATAGGCGAAGGCACAGGCACTCAAGCAAACTCACTTTACAAGCAGTGTAGGAGGAGAGGAGGGAAGGAGAAGATGCGCCTATTTGTACTCCCTCTTCCTTCTCGCTCGCAACCCTGACGTTGTTTATCTGATTTACAAAATCATTCTCTATACCTACTTTCTGGTTCCAAATTCTTCACATGTGCCTGGAGCTTCCAAACTATGCACATGTGACTAAAACATATTGCTATATATGTGCACCCTCACTAGTTGCCTGTGTGCGCCAGCTACTTCAACTTCTGACCACAACCACAAAACCTCCACATAATTTTTGAGAAGAAACAAATGTTGTGTTGTGGGAATGCGCTTTGTTTTGCTAAATTCGGATTAATGGCGGGAATTATGTGCCACAGATGTGTCAATTCAAACCTATTTTGACGCTCCTTAGGTTAAACAATCCATACTGACCATATGAAAGTACATTATAGATCTAGTTGAAATTACGGTGTAAAGTGTCTTGAACTTGAAAGACGATGTACCAGGTTAGTGTTGGTCTATCTATCTATCTATATGCTCAGGCCCAATCCCCATTTTGGGGGTAGCCGACTCAAGACAGAGTAAGAACAGGGAAAACACAAAAACAACATAAAACAACAAATAAACACAGATAAAAAACACAAACTCACACACATCCAGGTCACCCAGGAGAAGATCCAGAGACCAGGGTCACCAAAGGTCGCTCCAGCACTCCCCCGGCCCCCAACCACCCGGAGAGGTTCCGATCTCGGCAGGCAGACATGCAGCGGAGCCAAAGCCACAAGCCCTCCCACCACACTTCCAGGCGCACCCTTCATATTAATCGTCTCCCCGGGCCAGGCGCCTGATGGACTATTATCTAGTCCAACTTGCGCCCGACCCCTTACTCCAAATGACCACGTGTTCACTCAACTATTCACAAGCATTCTCCATTCACTCCTGTCCACCACCACTTCCCCTGCCTGATCTATAGTCATTCCTCTATCATCCAAAGCCTTTCTTACACAGTCTCTCCATCTCAATGGGGGTCTTCCTGCCCTTCTATCTCCCCTTGTACCTGACTCACATATTCTCTTTGTAAGCCTTTCATCTCCCATTCGTTCAACATGACCATACCAGCTCAGCACCCTTCTGTCCACTCTGGCTGACAAATGTTCCTGCTGCCCCACTCTCCTATGTATCTCTTCATTCCTCAATCTGTCTCTACGAGTAACTCCACACATACTCCTCAAGCAGCTCATCTCCATCACATCCAGCCCTCTTTTCTCCTTTTTCTTCAGAGCCCATGTCTCAGCCCCATACATCACTGTTGGCACAACAATTCCTTGATACAGTGCACTTTTTACTTCACTCCGAGATTTCTCGTCTTCCACATACTTCCCATTGCTCCGAAAACCTTCCTTCCTTCACACACTCTCTGTTTTACCTCCACTTCCATACCTCCACTCCTGCTTATCGTTCCTCCTAGATATTTAAAACACTCTACTTGTTCCAATATTTCCCCATCCAGCCTCACATCTAGATTCACCCTATGCTCTCCCCTATTACACACCATTACTTTACTTTTATTGACGTTCACCTTCAGTTTCCTCCTTCCACAAACCACACCAAACTCTTTGACTACCCGCTGCAGTTTCTCATCAGAATCCGCCACCAATGCTGTGTCATCAGCGAACAGCAACTGATTCAACTCCCAATCTCTACCATTCTTCCCTACTAAACCCAATCCTCTTCCCATAGTTCTCCTTTTCACCTCCCTCACCACACCATCCATAAACATATAAAACAGCCATGGTGACATTACACAACCCTGTCGCAAACCTACCTTTACCTCAAACCATTCACTCAACTCACCATTTCCTACTCTCACACATGCTCTGCTCCCTTCATAAAAACTCTTAACTGCTTCTAACAAATTTCCTCCTATTTCATAAATCCTTAACACCTTCCACATTGCTTCACGGTCCACACGATCATACGCTTTTTCCAAGTCCATAAATGCCCAAAATATCTCCTTATGCTTCTCTAAATACTTCTCGCATAACTGTCTTACTGCAAACATCTGATCCACGCACCCTCTTCCCCTCCTAAAACCGCACTGTTCTTCTCCTATTGCAACTTCCGTACACTTTATTATCCTCTCTATCAACACCCTGCCATACAGCTTTCCAACCACTGACAATAAACTAATACCTCTATAACTTGAACACTCCTGCCGATCTCCCTTCAAATTTGTTTTGGTATTATTGTTGGTAATAACATCAAAATATTTAGTTTTGGCATCGAAAATAGTAAATATTTCTGTGCTACTGTGCCGAAACCACTTTCCCCAGCAATATTTTAACAAGTAATGTGTTCTCGATATAACGCAACTCCGATTTTAACGAGGAAGCAGTAGAGGAAAGGTTGGAGAGACAACGTTCAAGTCTGAGGGAAAGTAAATCCTGTCCGAGTGTTTGTAGAATCACACTGGTCTTTTCACCTGCGGTGGAACACGAAGGTCAATGAATTATCCAATTAATTATCCTACGTCTCCCTTTTTTTTTTTTTTAGATTAAAGATGGCGAGTGGAAAACATATTTGTGCCATATTATGAAGTAATATTTGGTGTAATGCTAAATATTGTTCACAAAAATCATATGCCTCAAACATTCCAAAATTGCCTAACCAACCCTTAGAAAACATGCGGATGCAGGCTTACCACGTAGTCAATCATGCTCCTGCAACTTTTGATCATTTAATAATGTGTGAACCTTTATTAGGTATTATCACACTAACATATTCTCCAGCAACCAATTATTATGATATCAATAATTGGGAACTAATCCACCAATGATATTGATAGTTTTATTGGTAGACCATTTTTGCTTATCAAAGGTAAATCAGAAGTTGCCAGGCCTTAGTTCACAGTTAAGGTCAACGTCAAAGCTTATTTGCTGTTAATTACCAATATCTGATAGAAATAGGTTACTTACAATTCAAGCTTGGTGAGTTTGTCAAGACAAAGCTATTTTACAAACCAAAACCTTAACATAATGCATAAGGTTGTATATATAAATCTATTTTTTAAAGAAAAAACGTACAATCACTTGGGGAAAAAATACTAATACTGTAGAACAAAATTAAGGTTGCAAGCCAGACTAACATTAAATTACATCTTTCTATTGCCAGACAAACTAATCCTCGAGGGGAATGACACGAATTAATCGCCTCCTAGCACTACTGTCCTCCTGCCACCCAACACACCTCTCACTCATATACCTCACTAAGGCCGGTTCAGCCTCTTCCTCTCTGCCCATCCACCTCACTCTCATACACTCTCTGTTATTAACTCATTTGCCGTACTCTCCACATGACCGAACCATCTCAAGGTATTCCTCTTCACACTCTCTAGCACGTCTACATCCATACCGCAGTGCTCTCGTACTTCCTCATTCTCTTTGTGTGAGTACCTTAGCCGCCGACCTCCGTAGCCACTAGCCACGCTGTCACGCCGCCTGAATATTTTACCATAATTTGAGTATTCTTTTGCTCATCTTCTCATGATTAATTGCATGAACTGTAGTTAACTGCTGGCTAAACTAGTCAGTAGTTGCCTTGAATTATATTTTGCTGTATTTTTTACTGATAAAGGTTTGTTTGTCAAAAGTTCCTTGTTTTCACTCTAGTGCCGCCGCCTACACCAGCGCCACCTATTGTGAGAAGAACTCACTCCTTGTGTTTTCATATATTAACTCTAGCCCTTATTGTAGTAATTTTAGTCCTTGCTGTAATTAAGTGCTTGTTAACCACCCAGTAGTTGACTTGCATGATATTGTGCTGTATTTCTTACTGATTGACCTGTGTTTGTCAGAGCAATTTTGAGTTTGGCAAAATTCAATTATAGTGACGCCGCCAAGAGGCACGCTATGTAAACAACCTCATTCCTTGTGAGGGTGGGTGCCCAACCCCGAAAGGAGTTGAAATAGGGGAGCTATCCCCCCGCCAAAGGCGGCTTTCTAGGGCCTTTCCTAGCTGATGCTGAGAGGATTGGGTTCTAGTCATGTGGTGATGGGCTGGTCTATCAGAGTGAGAACTGAGCGATCTCTGCCATGCCCATAGCTTACTCTGACTGTTCCTTTTACTTATATATCTTCTAGATCTCAAGTGGCGGCGTCTTTTCCGTGGATTGACCTCCCTACTGCCAACCTAGAAGTTGGCAGATTCGGAACCAAAGCGTCACATTTTTCCCTTACCCCTCAACTTTCCCTTCATAATTGCTGAGGGGCACAGGGCCTTGGGTGGGGCTTTGGTTTCCCGGGCGTTTCCTCACCCTCCTCAGCTCCCTGCCTTGGAGTGGCTTCGGTCACCCGGGCTTTGTTAGTGGTAAGCAGGGAGGATTTTGTGGGGGTGCTCGTTTATGGCCTTGGCCTTGCTCGAGACCTTGGGGCTGTTCGGCCAGACAGCCTGGGGAACAACAACAACAACAACCTCATTCCTTTTATTATATACTATATATATTAAACTCTGGCTCTTATTGTACTTAGTTGAACTTTTGTTTTAAACTAAGTTGACTAAATAAATTACACACAGTATTGGTAGATGGTTTAATACAGCTATAACTTTTCATAGCCTATGTAAGTGCATTTCAGGTAGTTGTACTATCCTATTAATAGGCCTATTATTTGTTTTACAAGTATGGTATAATTTACTTTGTTATATAATGTGACATCACTGATATATTAACTACTACTGTTTTCCAGTTTATCAGTAGGCTAATGTTATCCTCTCTCACTCAGTATTTTTCGATAACCATTTGTATAGGCGCATTACTCTTCAGACAAGCATACCATACATTTTCCTTTAAAATTGTGCCAGCACTGTATACAGTATTCAGTCCTGAAGTAACTAAGGCGATCTGAAGTGAGTGCAGTTATTTAAAGTGAGTGAAGTGATTTAAAGTGGAGTGACTTGAAGTGAGTAAAGTTATCTGAAGTGTGTGAAGTTATTTGAAGTGAATAACGTTATCTGAAGTGAGAAGTGATTATCTATCTATCTATCTATTGCCTGACGCTGTGATCCCCGAACGGGTGGCCACGAACGAACTGCCCCCATGCACCTCTGTCCCCAGTCAGTCGACGCCCCTCCTCCCAACCAGCACCGCCTTCAGCCATATACTTCCTCACTCCATCCTTCTACCTCTCGTTCGGTCTACCTCTCCCTCTCTGTCCTTCCACCTCGCTCTCGTACACCCTCTTGGTCATTCTCTCGCTTTCCATACGTCCATATGGCCGAACCATCTCAAGTTGTTCCTTTTCACACTTTCTAGCACATCTACCTCCACAATACACCTCCTTCTTACTTCCTCATTCGTCTGTCTATCCCTCCACGTAAAGTGAGTGCAGTTATTTAAAGTGAGTGAAGTGATTTGAAGTGAGTAAAGTGATTTGAAGCGTGTTAAGTGATTTGCAATGAATACAGTCTTCTGAAGTGAGACATACATAAAATACATACATAACATTTTAAGACTGAGTGCTCCACACATACGTGCAGTTTCAGTCTCTTGTCCTAATGGCGGCGTTCCAGTCAACCCTGTTAAGGGCTGCTTCACTTGCCAAGTTTTTGGATTTGAGATCGCCACGTATAGTCCGATCCTAGGTCTTCCTCGGTCCACCTCTAGGTTCAGCTTCCTCCACATTCACAGACCGGCATCTTTTCACCCAATTTTGTTCATCCATTCTCTCCACATGTCCATACCATCCCAGTCTACTTGTACGCATAACGTCGCTAATACTCTTTATACCTAAACGTCTCCTCAGCTAATCATTTGTTATTCTATCCTGCAGCCTGGCCCCACACATCCATCTCACCATTCTCATCTCATTACGTTCCATTCTGTTGACATCCTCTACTTTAACGGCCCATGTTTCTGAGGCATACGTCATTGCACTTCTAACACATGAGGCATACACCTTTCCCTTCAGGGGGAGAGGCATTCTTTTCATGGTCAGAATTGGCAGCAGTTCTCTGAACTTTCCCCAGCTACGCCTAATTCTAGCGACAGTGGCAGCCTCGGCCCCACCACCGGCAGAGATGGTACCTCCTAGGTAACAAAACTTGTCCACCAGCTCCAATGACTCATTTCCAAAATTCACAGCCACAGGATCATCACTTAACACAAGCTCGCCTTTGCACACTACGCACTTAAATTTCTCTACTTTTTACTTATCCTTCGGCAGGGGTCCCTTTATTTTACCGTATTACAGCGCTTACTCCCATGGTGCACCCAGCATCGACAGATGCTACATCGAATCGATTTAGAGGCCACACCCTTTCCACACACTGCACATGGGTATACACCACTCTTTTCCACATTGTCTCGTCTCAATCTACAATGCATAACCTTGGTTTTGTTAATATTGACTCTTAAACCCTTGCTCACCATGCCCTCTCTCCATCTACTGAATTTGGCCTCAGCATCTTGCATATTGTCAGCTATTAGGACTAAATCGTCTGCATAAAACAGTTCCAACGGGAGTCTGCCTCTAAGAACTCTAGACAGTGCCTCCAGGACCATAATAAAGAGCAGGGGCTTAACACTGAACCCTGATGAACTCCAACATGGACTGTGAACTCATCACTCAGTACACCCTTCACCCTCACCGCACTTCGCGAATCCTCATACATCTTCATTATCACACGCACCAGCCACTCTTCCACACCAAGTTTCCTCATAGCCCACTGCACAACATCTCTAGGCACCCTGTCAAAGGCCTTCTCCAGGTCTACAAACACAAAGAAAATTAAGATTCCTGCCTTTAAGTAAGTATCTTTCCTGTATCTGCCTGACTATGAAGATGGTATCGGTTGTACCACGTCCTGGCATACAACCAAACTGCATATCATCAATGGAGATGCTTTGCCTGATCTAACCCTCAAAGACTCTCTCACAGACCTTCATGATTTGGTCAAGCATTTTCAGGCCCCTATAATTACCTCTATCTAGCGCATCCCCTTTTCCTTTGTATATATTTACTATTATACTTTTGTGCCAATCCTCAGGGATTTTCTCATCTTTAATAATGGTGTTTATCAACTCAGTGACTAAGTTGACACCAGTCTCCCCTGAGGCTTTTATCATCTCAGCGACAATACCAGAGCACCCTGGACCTTTACCGTCCTTCATTTTATTGATTGCATCGCTCACTACAGCTGGTGCTATCAAAGAATGGGGTCCAGATATTGGTTTCTCGATACTAAGCTGTTCCTTATCCCATTCAAACTCTACATTTAGCAATCGTTCATAGTGTGCCTTCCATGCTTCTCTGATTTCATTTTCTGCATACACAATCTTACCATTATCGTTTCTAACACACTGTTCACCTATAATATCCCTACTGTCATTTTTAACTCGCCTAGCTAGGTTGAAGATCCCATTGGGATTGTCAGTGTTACACACTCGGCCGAGGACCAGGTCCTTAATGCCTTTTTTAGCATTGTAAATAACTCTTTTGGCAGTTTGTTTAGATGCCTGGTATTCCTCCTTGCTGCCTCCCTTCTTCCATGCCTTGAAGCATCTCCTTTTCTTTTTCAAAGCATGTTCTACCTCATCGTTCCACCACCAGGAGGTCTTATTCCTGGGGTGACCCTTTGTTTTGCCACAGACTTTGTCAGTGGCAGCGATAAGGCTATGCTTAAGAAAATTCCATTGACTATTTACATCGTTAGGCCTAGCTTCATTATAATTATTCATTTCCTCCAGTTCACTATGAAACCTATCCCTAACTTCCTTGTTCTTTACCAGCCATACTTTCCTTTTGGGCATTATACTGTATACCTTCTTGCGCTTAGGATCTCTGTATAAGCTCAGGTCGCACACAAGTAGCTTATGCTGGGGATACATTCTTCGCTCGGGATGACCTTTACATCTCGAACCAGTTTCCAGTCTTTCCTGTTAACCAAGAAGTAATCTATCTGGCTACTTGAGACCCCAGAGTTATATGTGATCAGATGGCTCTGTCTTTTCTTGAACTTCTTGTTACACACAACCATGTTGAGGGCAACTCAGGACTCCAGTATATATTCGCCTTCCAGATTCCTCCTTCCGTAACCATTTCCTCCATGTACCCCCTCGTATCCTTCTGCAGATGCTCCCACGTGACCATTCAGGTCCCCTCCCACAATTGTTATTTCATTCTCCGAGGGGCCTGAAATGACACTGACGGTGTCATTCCAGAAGTCCCCTTTTATCTCTTTCTGTAGGCCAGCCTGTGGGGCATATGCAGATATCACATTCAGAATTCTTTCACCAACTTTCAACTTCAAAACAATCAGCCTTTCACTAACTCTCGTAATCTGAAGCACACTTCCCGCCAACTCTTCAGCCACCAGAACACCCTTCACTACACTCACTTCAAGTCACTTCTAATCACTTGTCTTCTAATCACTTGTACATTGGATTGTTGAAAGATTTTTTTTATATAGGATCTACTGGATGGGGGTGGAAACTGATAAAGCGAAATCCTTTCGCTTTATCAGTTTCCACCCCCATCCAGTAGATCCTATATAATTTTTTTCTTCCAACAATCCAATGTACAAGTGATTAGAAGACAAGTGATTAGAAGTGACTTGAAGTGAGTGTAGTGATTGGAAGTTTTGTTATTGTCACCATGTGTTCCGCCTGCACAAACTATTCAGGTAGGTTTGGCCCTACCATTTTTGCCTGCCCCGAGGTTCATGTGACGGCTGCCGATTCTGCCAGCTTCGAGATGATTTGGCAGCAAAACTGGACGAAGTTAACATCCAGATTAACACCCTCACCAAGAAGCTGGAAATACTTCAAGAATTTGCAACGCTCAATATACAGTATCATCAAATGAAGAAATTACTACTACTGCGTCATCTTCCAACAGCCCAACGCCTGATGTACCCGCTTCAGTACATGCACCAGATCAGGAAGAATCAAATAATGACTCCGCTTATCCTCAGGACAACTTTTGTGTCGTGAGCAACAACGTTCGCCCCATCACAAGGATGATCATCCCCGAAATTATGTGCCAGAAACGTTACCAAATTCTTGCGGACTTAGACAACGAAGAAGAAATGGAAGCTATTCGGCTCGTAGGAGATTTGATGGTTCGTGGCGAAACTCACAGAGTTCTGCGCCAGGGTACCCAGGACCAGGAAGCGCATCTGTATCCCGGGTGGTGGAGTGGTTGACATTGCAGCCGCAGTGAACTCAGTTTTGAGGTTTGCCCCCCTCAAGATCAACATACGTCATTCATGTCGGATCTAATGACGTACAGCAGACCCGATCGGAGGACCTCATGCTAAAGTACCGGAAGCTGATTCAGACGTATAAGGGAAATTCACGCAGAGTCATTGTATCAGGAATCATCCCACGTATAAGTGTGGAGAGCCTGTTCTTCAACATAGCCACCAGAATAAATCGTCGACTAGCTAACCTCTGCTTAGAGGAGGACGTTGGATTCGTCAACACCTGGGACGCCTTCTACTGCGAAGATCATGTGTGTGTAGCGGATGGAGTCCATCTGAACGAGGTGGGAGCAGCAAGATTTGGCCGCCTGCTTCATGACGCAGTAAAGGATTTTCGGAAAAGAAGCATAGTCACCCAGGACTACCAGGGACGAGGATCGTGGAGAGCGATGACTGAGGACAGACAGTTACGTAAATGTAGAACCGACCAGAAAACAAAATTCAATTAAAGAGCGTTCTGTGAATTCGAAAACCACAACTTTAACCCTTAATTAGCGGCGAGCAACATAAGTCGAGTTAAATAAAGCTGGACTATGTGGCGGCGCTCGACATAGGTCGAGTGGCAATTTCAGCACGTAATGTGGCTGAGAGAGAGAGACAAGTGGTGGCAGGAGACTAGCGAGCGTATGACTGCTCCAGACCACCGCGGCGAACCTACTGACACAAATCTCAGCTCCCTCCTCCCTCTCTCACTCGCTACATACTCAATTATGTACCGAAAGTACCGAATTACCTGCTTTTTGCACTCGCGTTGCACGGTTATTGCAAGAAAACTATCCATCATACAAGGATCGTTATGGTGTCATTCGAAAGCTCTGTTTATGCCCTTTCAGGGATAGGTACTTGTTTTACGTTCTGGGTCTTATTTAGGCATGAAAATGATCACGTAAACAGCCCTATTTTGGCTAAAAACTCCCCGCTGTGCGGTACATATAAATAAACCGCATAGGCCGCTCGTAAGGTGTTAAAGGTTTTCTATGCAAATGATTGTAGCATAGGCAATACATTTTCAGATTTAGAGGAACTAGTGTTTACAGAAAATTACAGAAAATGTAATTGACATAACATAATCTTGGCTCAATACAGTAAACAGACTTTTTAGCAGAGTATTCACTTCCCGGTTATGTAATGTTTGAGAAAAGCCAAATTAATACAAATGGATGTGGCGTTATATTTGCTATCAAAGAAAGTCTTAACCTGATCCTCTTGTCAAAACTTCAAATTGTGAATGTCGACACATCCTTTGTGATAATAAAAAATAATATAGGTACACAACTAATACTTGCATTAATATACAGACCTCCAGGTCAATCAATGCAAACTGACCATGAAATTTATCAGCAAATTGCAGACGTAAGAAACTCGCAAGATACCATAATTGTTAGCGACTTCAATTTATCTGTGACCAAGTGAGGAGATTTTTAATAAGGGATGTAAAGTTCCCCTCGATTGCCCTTTGGGTTCTACCCTCTCCGTCAGTATGCATTCTTCTTAGTTACAAGTTGGAATTCTCTCTATCTACATCAAAGGCCCTGTTTTTGGATCACTCCCAAGTCCATAAATCTTCATCGGCATTGTACACTGATGGGTCGAAAATGGCATCTGGTGTGGGTTGTTCAGTTGTTTTTAAGGACACCACTAAACTTGCTCGATTGCCAGGGTTGCCTTTGTCTTTACTGCGGAGGCATATGCTATTATCCAAGCTTTGAAAGTGGCAAGCGTCTCCACTAGAACGGATTTCACTCTTTACACTGATTCGCAGAGTGTTCTTTCTTCCATTAAAGTTTATTCCTCTGTTCATCCATTAGTTCAGTACATTCAGGCATGGCTTTATCGCTTAGCATCTAGACGCAAAATGAACAATTTATGTTGGGTTCCAGCTCATGTGGGGATCCAGGGCAATGAGGAGGCTGACACAGCTGCAAAGGAGGCTATACTGGAGTGTGAGTGCCGGTTCTCTATCCCCACAGAGGATTTTAAATGCAGTATATGGTCGCTGATTTGGGGGTGGTGGCAGTTGAGGTGGTCTTCCCTTACTGGCACTAACCAAAAACTTAAAGGTATTCACCCTTCTGTGAAGATTTGGGACGTATAGCCTGTTCAATTAGGTTGACGCATGGAATTAGTCCTCTAAAGGTTACACAGTGGTCACACACACAAATACATATTGCATAATGATCGTCCTCCGCTGTGTGCTGTGTGTGCCGAGGTACTGTCCGTAAGCCACATTCTAACCTCTTGTTGTACTTATTCACATATCAAATGCTCTGTAGGTTTCACTTTCCATTCCCTGGATGAAATTCCTGGCCAAAATGCAGATATTTTTAAGATCTGATCTTATTTATTGGATTGCATTTTTGTATGATATCTAATTCTCCATGTTTTCTACTTTTGATATTCCTCTACTGATTGTTAAATTCATTTATGTACTGCTGACTGACATCTTAATGTTTATTTAATTTTTCTATCCCTGTACGGATATTTTAATTTTTTGATGTAGCACTGACTGATCTCTTCAAGTCCCCAGTGCTTGGCCTTCGTGCCTAAATTTTATCAATTCAATTCTCACTTCCTCAACCTATCAACTCCGGTGTTCCTCAGGGTTCTGTCCTGTCTCCAATTATCTTTCTAATATTAATTAACTCATAAGCTGCGCAACTATGGTATTTGAAAGTGCCCGCCATGCGAAGGTATTTTTAAATTCCTTACAAATATTTTTCAATTTACCATATATATAATTAATAATTAATCCACATGTGCCTATTTTACTTTTAATATGAACATATGAACGTTAGAAAACAATAAAACAAGTGGTAACAGCAATTGGCTGGTGAAAATCATATATTTTAGCCCCACGGTCATAATCTCACCTTGACTGGCGATAGAGAAACACTCTCCCTCTCTTGTGTCTGGCATGTTACTGAGAGACAAAGAGAGCTCTCAGACTGGCTTAGAGGGTCGGGGATACACTCCTCCATCCTCCCCCCTCTATCCCACCAGTCCTCGCACAAAAATATTCGATAAATATCAGGAATAATAGGGAAAATACCGGATAATTGAAAAGGGGGGGGGGGGACACATGTGTAGGAGTGGTAACACAAATTGCTTTGTTTTGAGTCACTGGGGGGTTTTAAAAGGTTTTTATTAGGCCTTGGATCTTAAGAATCTGGCCGCATTCGCCCAGTAGAACCTCTTAAGAGTCTGGCTGCAGTCCCTGGGTATATGATCTCCTCAACTGTACCACAAGTCCTATCCACTCATATGCTTACGACTCAACCTTACACTGTTCAACTAGTTTCCCACATCACCCCAGCATGCAATCACTCCAAAACAAACATGATGAGGCCATAGAACGCCTGTCTTCTGATCTATCAATTATTTTTGATTGGGGCAGATTAAATCTTGTTACTTGCAACGCCGCCAACAAATTTGTTTTCCCTCTATCTCTCCATCACAATATTTCGCAAGACTATCAAGAATTCTTCAACAATACACAAATCAACCCTTCATTTTCTATCAATATTCTAGGTGTATCATTTCCATCCGACCTGTCTTGGATTTACCACTCTTGCTAAAACAGCTCCCCAATATTTAGGTGTGCTCAACCACCTCCATGTGTTCTTTATACCCAAACAGCTTCTTGCTCTGTATTGGGACACAGTGGACCCATGTTTTGAGTATTGTTCACATGTGTGGGGAGGCTCCCCCTATACTGAAATTCTCGAATGAGTAGAATCAAACGCATTTCGCCTCATCATCTCACCTTCTCTTACTAGTTCACTACAATCTCTTTCTACATGCTGCAATGTTGCATCTATTTTACTCTCCTATCGCTATTACAACAATCCGTGTTCTTCAGAGCTCTCTCAGTGAGAAGTATCTGCCTTTCAACACAGACCCACTCCTATTCTGTCCAACTCTCCAACCTAAGAATTGGCAAATTTGTTCAGTCTTTCTTCTACTCAACAAGTGAACTGGAAATCTCTCCCTCAATCAATCTTTCCTTCATCCTATGATTTAAACTGCTTTAAACTTCGAGTGTCCAGGAATTTATACCCCAACGTTCCATGAATTTGGCTTTGTCACTCTTTTAGCTCTGGGGAAGACACTCGTTGCGGGCAACCTACCTTGTGTCTCCTTCATGAACATAGAAAAAAAGGTCATATGTAAGTGTTCATTATGTATAAATAAGTAGCATGCATAATCCCCTTCCAATTATTATGATCTTCAATTGTATGCCTACTTAAATATACTGCTCATTAACTAAATAATGGACGGTATCTTATGGTAATTCTAAAAGACACTGATACAAATTGGGAAGAGTATGTTTTTATAATATGCTGCGTTCTGATGATTAACTCGGCTGTGAACACACTAATATGATAACAAAAAAGCGCAGTGAAAGATCAAACATTTGTTATCTCCCACAAATGTGCATCTTTCACTCAATATATTCCAAGAAAAAGAGACGGAAAAATATCTGATGCGTTCAATGCCCCCCGAGAGTTGAATCTCCATTCTTCTCTTCCCGCGGCTATTTGTGTTCATTGAAATTTATGGCTTCGGAAATTCAACCAACCCATCCAGACAATGCCGGGAAAAACCTCACCGCCGAAACTGGGTATAAAGATGAAGGAAGCTTTAAACTGTTGATTTATGGTGAGTTTACGTTTGTGTATGTATAAATGCTGAATCTCATTAATAACGAACATGAAAGACATTTCGTTTGTCACCTTTTGTAAATACATATATATATATATATATATATTTGTTTTATTTATGGATATGACTTCCCTCCTATACCTATAAGGTGTTTAAATGTATGTGTGTGGGTGTCTATGTGTGTTTTCAGTTTATACAAATTAAATAATTTCTAAAATATGCAGAGCAAGCTGGAAGCTGAATGTACACTAGGACAATATGAAGCGAAACAGTAAATATGTCACTTGTACAGGTAAACCACATGGTAACCGATGTGCAATTTTAAATAGTTGGTGGCATTCTATGCAGACCTAACATATTGTGTCATCGTCTCTTTTTGTTTTTCTTCCTAAATGGCATTTTCATTTATATCACATACTACTAACAAAATAGTAAATTTTATGTGTGTAGCTAGAACCCACAAGTACATTGTTTATCCTTGTCCACATAATCACGTGGAACTCATGATTCGTGGCTCGTATAGTTTTGTGTGTTGTAAATTATGTATATATTTTATTGCAGAATTTTCGTTGTATACTCACGAGGTTTATATTATATAATTATGTATTGTGCACACTCTTCACAAAATAGTATAAACACAACATCATGAGCATCATATCCAGTTAACCCCTTATGTACCGGCGAAGTCTTTTTTTAACTTTATTCTGGCCACTGTTACACGATTTTATTCAGTTTTAAAAGGGCCTCCATCAATTAACCGGCTTCGAACTATTAGTCCGGGAGCCATAGCCTGATTTATTGATGAACCTTGTTTTGTCGGATAATTTTTTTTTTTTTTGCTGTTTCTTGTAGGTTGGGGTTACCTCTTCAAAATACAGTGCCCAGTGGGCACCCTTGGGCATTTTGAGATATTAACCCCTTCATGCCCAAAACTTAGGATCTTGAGCATCCTACCCTGAAACATGCACAGAACATCGTGCATGGCAAACCATGTTCTTTACAGCTGCACTTCTTGGAAGCACAAGGGGTCTCACTCTTGCAGCCACACCGGATCATCTTCAGGATGTAGTCTGGGACAAGTGTCCCAGGCCATGGTGGTCAAGTGGTGAGCACGCTCGCGTGTGAATCTGAAAGACCCGGGATCGAATCCATGCCACGGCGGACATTTAGTGGGTGCGGTAGTACGTCCTAGCATGTTTCACATGCTTGCACCCAGTCAGAGGACATCCTGACGACGTATACAGACAAAACACACATAACAAAGCCACTCCAACACCTTCCTCTCTCTCCAACACCCCTTCTCCCCTCTCAACACTCTTCTCTGAGCTATTGCCGATAAAAATGGCATGTTCAGTCCTGTAAAGAATCGTAAGATTCAGAGTCGTAAAGATTCCAGGACGAGCTCATCAGCGGCGGATCCCCAGATCGACCGTGGTGATTGTCACCTAAACATCTACAAAACAATACAATACAAGTTTGGCATCTTCTGGTAGGTGGATTGGGATCAGTGCCCTGTTACAGGTGTCTTTTTCCCATCCAAATTCCTCTGGGTCCAGTGCTGGTAGCTGATTCACATCGAGATTTCGCCACAAGTACGCTTGGAAGTGGGCCCTCTTAACATTTTCAAGGAATTCTTCCTTTGTTGGTGGTAGAGCAGCCAGATTTGGTGCAGACATATGTCCTTTCCCATTCTTTTTTCCCCAGACAAGTAGCCTTGTGTGGGACATGTCCGTGCTCTCTGTTATGCCATAACAGGCTGAGATGAAGGCAGTGGTTTGTTCAAGGACTTGCTGGAATGGTGCATCCATGTTGCCAATGGCTGATAGGTCATAACCAGCTTTCAGGGCTTTGATGACAGAGCCTTTTCCCAACCCATAGTACGATGCTACAGTGTCACATCCTGATATGGCATGGGCTGGTAAAAGGTGTTCGACAATTTGTGTCTGCTTGGCCAGTGTTGACTTGATGTCCACTATTGTTCTGTCCTTGCGGGGGGAATCCATGATTAGTGGTACATCCAGTCCTGTCTGATGGTAATGGTGAAGGAGGAGGACAAACACATCTGTGTCATCAGAAACCACAGTGATGTGATGGGCTTCTCCAGCACACCTCAGGACTTGTTGGACGATGATGGTGTCAGCTTCTTCCTGCTGATTTTCTAGATCATATCTGTCCCGTCTTTCTTCCATCCTGATCTCGATGGGACATGGGTCCTCACCTGTCACCACCAACTTGTGCTTCTTTGTGCTCCGTAGATGAAATAGCCTGTCTTTGCTCAGTTCCTCACACAGTAATTTGTTCAGCTGTTTTTTGTTTTCAATGGATGACAGGACAACTTTCTGGGCTGGTAGTTTGGTTGACAGGAGGAGATGATGATTTTTGTTGACCACTGTCTCCCTGACATCTCTGGTGACGGACTTGATAATAAATGACGTTTCTTTTGTGATTTTGGTGTTTATGGGGTTAAAATCTCAAAATACAGGAGGGTGCCCACTGGGCACCCTCCTGTATTTTGAAGAGGTACCCCCAAGCTACAAGAAACAGCAAAAAAAAAAACTTTATCCGACAAAACAAGGTGCAGCACCATGGCTACCGGACTATATCTCATTTAACCCTATTTACTATCACAGATGCTACTTAAACTGCACAAAATCGTCTAAATATAGCTAGAATAAAATTAAAGAGACGTCGCCGGTACAAAAGGGGTTAAAGTTCTGACTGTAACTGTATCATTATAAAAGTATACTAATATATAATGTTATAGGTTTCACCCAAAAAATGCATACTCCATTTAATTTTATTATAGTTTTCGCAAATATATATTAATTATATATATATATATATATATATATATATATATATATATATATATATATATAGATATATGTATATATATATATATATTATTATATATATATACAGTATATATATATATATATATATATATATATATATATTTATATATATATAGATATATATATATATATTTTTATATATATATATATATATATATATATATATATTTATATATATATATATATATATATATATATATATATATATATATATATATATATATACTTTTTTTTTGGGGGGGGGGCTGATAATGTGAAGTAGGACAATTTGTGCGCAATAAATACAATTACAATTACTCCATTTGGAAATTATTTTGGCCGGAGTTTTGGCTTACGCGAATTGTCATAAATGTCAACTAATAATGATATCACACGTATGTGCTTTAAGAGTAATTTCCTTTAGAACAGTGCATCTCATTTGATAGGGAAAAAATATAATCCTCATAGAATAGTTTGTACACAACAACGAAAAAGATAAGCTATACAAATAATGTATATCTTTTTTCATCTATGTACTCCATCCACTGTTATTACTGTGAAAGATCAACATTGATTTTATGAACAAAATCACCGACAACCATTATGAATGTAGACTTACTGTATATTACCCGACAACCATTATGAATGTAGACTTACTGTATATTACGCGACAACCATTATGAATGTAGACTTACTGTATATTACCCGACAACCATTATGAATGTAGACTTACTGTATATTACGCGACAACCATTATGAATGTAGACTTACTGTATATTACCCGACAACTTACTGCATATTACCCGACAACCATTATGAATGTAGACTTACTGTATATTACCCGACAACCATTATGAATGTAGACTTACTGTATATTACCCGACAACCATTATGAATGTAGACTTACTGTATATTACCCGACAACCATTATGAATGTAGACTTACTGTATATTACCCGACAACCATTATGAATGTAGACTTACTGTATATTACCCGACAAACTTTGCCAGCCCCACCAATAACGTACACTAAAATATATTTGTATCCGAATTAAATAAAGCACATTTTAGTTAATAAGAAAATATAGAAACACCATAAGCACGAGCATTATTTAGAATTCACCTACTGGTTCACCATATTCAATGAACGGATATAATAAAAATTATAATAATTTTCATAATAATAATGCAATAGAAGTACCGCTTTAGCGTTTTGGAAAGAACATGGCATACCCAATTATGCGAATTATATTTTGTTCTCTTCACAATTGACTATTAAAGGCATTATCAAAATTTTGTTCATCATGTGTTATGTTTTTATAACTGAACATTGAATAGGAAAACTGCATACTCACAGTAGATTGTACATCAATCTATCAGTTAACTTAGGAAAATATTAGCATAAACATATAATTGATCATATGCCTTGATATTTTATATATATATCTGGAAGTTGGCCGGTACATGTTTTGAAAATTTAATATATAATGGACAAAACATGACCTTAATATTGACCTTGACAAATATTGGATTTAATACTTCTCCTACCTTTGAATATGAATGGCAGATATTATATAAGTTTTGATGAGTGTTTTCAGTCAGTTAAAGAAAACAATTTATACAGATATAATGTTGACCCTTCCTCTGACAGTTGACCTTAACCTTATTATTCTTCAAAATAATTAATTCAATATATATATATATATATGTATATTTCTAATCTCTCAGTGGGGTACGAACCGCCGACCGTCAGGACGATAGCGTCGGCTATCGTCCTGACGGTCGGCGGTTCGAACCCCACTGAGAGATTAGAAACATTTAGTGGCTCACGTGTATTTGTGATATATACTCAATATATATATATATATATATATATATATATATATATATATATATATATATATATATATATATATATATATATACTGTATATATAAATAATTAATTCAATATATATATACATTCAAATAACTCTATTTAGTAATATAAAATTACATACAGTAAATGTATTATTATACATTAATGTGATGCAGCTTTAATTACTACTATAAACTAAAATATAACAAATAATAATAGTAGCAGGTAGAGTACATAAACCATATTATTGTGACACATTGCCACTGGTACTCTCATGATAATGTACTCTCGATATTACTAGATCTTAGTATATTCACTTCAAATTTGTTCACATTAGCAGCATATTTACAGCATATATTTCTTTGAAGTACTTAGAGATATGATAGTATGAGTTACCTGAATGCATACCGTATATGGTACACATATTATAAATAGTACAATTGTTTCCCTAACAATAGCATTTACAAACCTAGCCTTCACAAGTTCTATATGATGCCTCAGCATTCGTGTACCTGCATTATTTGATACAATGTGATTGCTTGGTATTTTTGTCAGATTATATATATGTTTAAGAACATTCATAAATGATATTTCAAATGTTATAAATAGTTGACACTTTATGAAAAATTGAATACCCCATGTACGTAGGCCATATTCAGGAACACAATAAGATATACATATGAATAACGAAGTTTGGGAATTTATATTCTTAAATTTTCATAGCAAGGAATTTAATTTAGCATATCATTAATTTAGTCGAAACAGTATATCTTCCTTATCTGACAAATTGTTTTCAATAGGATTCCCCAAATACTTATATATATTTAATACATAATTTTCTCAAAGGGGGGGGGGGGGGGAAGATTATATTTTAGCATGTGTTTTTCTTTCACTTACTTACATTCGTATTCCGTTAATTTATTATGTTTATTTTATCACTATAAGAATTAGGAATTTATTTGCATCCAATCTTTAGCATTATACTGTATATGCTTTTTAGTTGTGTGTTATATACAAGAAAACACCGTTTATCTGGTATTCAGATAACCGGAAATCATGACAAAAGTCAATACGTCTTATTCACTCATCTTCTAACGTTATTATTACTGATAGTGTAATTTTGTTTTCACCAGTGAATGATTTTTACACATTTCATATATATATATATATATTCTCTTTTAAACAGACAAGGTTAAAGGCAATAGCAGTTTCAGCATTCAGGATTTTTTTGTTACAGCTTTCAATAGTTCTAACAATTTTCCTCTGGGGTTCAGAGATGAGGTACAACAGGTTAGCAAAATTCATGGTGGATCCAACGTTTCACAAGTAAACATCTTGCATCTTTAGGGAATGGAGAGGTAATGATTAGAATAGGGACAAAGCATCATATTTATACAAAATTCGAGGATCAAGAATAGGGAGGTGGACGGAGCTACTGGGTGTGGGGTGGCTGTTCATTGGTGGAAGGCAGTCTATTCGCGAGACGGGCACTAAATCTTATCGGTGGTTGGTTGTTGGCTGTGGGTGGCTGTGATTGGTTGGTGTTGTCAGTTGTGTGCTGAGCGCGGAAAGGTAAGGGAGGGGGGCACAGGGCGAGAGGAAGGGGGGCAGTATGCCTGTAGCGTTTGCCTGAAGGAAGAATTTGAAGGTCTTGTGTTTGGTTGTTGATGCTGGGGTTGAGTGTTTGGATGTATAGAGCTTCTAAAATAGCTAGTCTTCTGGGGTCTGATTCTTTATCGAGTATGGTGGTTTGTTTGTCTAGGTCGGCGCGAGTTAGGGCAAGATGGTGGGGGGCTTGATAGTGATCTTTTATAGCGCCAGATTGAAGATGGAGGGTTAGTCGACAGGAAAGGCGAGTCTGTGTCATACCAACATAGGATAGGGGTCCACAGTCCTCAGAGGTGCAAATATGCTGGTATATCACATGATCGTCTTTCGGTTGGTTGGTGGAAATGGGGCGGTTACGGAGGACAAGGTTGGAGGTCTTAGGAGATTTGTAGTAAATAATGAGTTTTATTTTATTGTCAGGGTTGGTGGGGAGGACGTTTTTGTGAATTATTTCTTTCATAATGGATTCGTCTGTTGTGTGGTCGGACGATCATGTGATATACCAGCATATTTGCACCTCTGGGGACTGTGGACCCCTATCCTATGTTGGTATGACACAGACTCGCCTTTCCCGTCGACTAACCCTCCACCTTCAATCTGGCGCTATAAAAGATCACTATCAAGCCCCCCACCATCTTGCCCTAACTCGCGCCGACCTAGACAAACAAACCACCATACTCGACAAAGAATCAGACCCCAGAAGACTAGCTATTTTAGAAGCTCTATACATCCAAACACTCAACCCCAGCATCAACAACCAAACACAAGACCTTCAAATTCTTCCTTCAGGCAAACGCTACAGGCATACTGCCCCCCTTCCTCTCGCCCTGTGCCCCCATCCCTTACCTTTCCACGCTCAGCACACAACTGACAACACCAACCAATCACAGCCACCCACAGCCAACAACCAACCACCGATAAGATTTAGTGCCCGTCTCGCGAATAGACTGCCTTCCACCAATGAACAGCCACCCCACACCCAGTAGCTCCGCCCACCTCCCTATTCTTGATCCTCGAATTTTGTATAAATATGATGCTTTGTCCCTATTCTAATCATTACCCCTCCATTCCCTAAAGATGCAAGATGTTTACTTGTGAAACGTTGGATCCACCATGAATTTTGCTAACCTGTTGTACCTCATCTCTGAACCCCAGAGGAAAATTGTTAGAACTATTGAAAGCTGTAACAATAAAATCCTGAATGCTGAAACTGCTATTGCCTTTAACCTCGTCTGTTTAAAAGAGAATCTATTACCTGGTTATACTAACATATATATATATATAGGCCTATATATATATATATATATATATATATATATATATATATATATATATACATATATATATATATATATATATACCGGTATATATATATATTTATATATATATATATATATATAATTATATATATATATATATAATATATATATATATAGTATATACTGTATATATATATTAGTAGGGTAATGAGAAGGAATACGTTGTGGAACATCATGATTTATTCTAATTTTCGGCGACGTCACGCAGCCATCCTCAGGAAAGGGTTACCAACAGATCCTAAAAATTTAGTATAACTCTGTATATATTGCTAAAATAAGGATCACTAAAATGTAATACATTGTTGAACACGTGGCAATTTGCCTATCTAAAAAACAATTAAACAACATAATGGAGGAAGTGGAGGAGATGAGCAAGGTGTTTAACGATGAGATCTGTGCAGCATGTGAGGAGGTGTGTGGAGTGAAGAGAAGAGGGAGGGGAGTGAAAGGTACAGCATGGTAGACAGAAGAGGTAAGAATAGCTGTGGAAGAAAAGAAGAAAGCATATAGAGAGTGGTTGGGTAGTAGAGGGAATGAAGATTTCGAGAGACAGAAACGAGCGAGGTACGTGGAGAGTAAGAGGGTGGTGAAGAGAGTAGTGAAGGAAAGTAAGAGAAGAGTAGATGAGGAATTTGGAAGGAATCTGAGTGTAAAATGGAGGGAGAGTAAGAAACTGTTCTAGAAAGAAGTCAAGAAAGTTAGGGAAGGTAGCAAGGGAAACAGTAAGGGTGTGAAAGATAAGAATGGGAGAATGCTAGTCGAGAAGCAAGAGAGAGTCGAAAGATGGAGGGAGTACTTCAATGAGTTGCTAAATGTAAGGAATGAAGAGCCAGCACACATAGCTGGATATGGAATGGGAGGGAGAAGAAGAGAAGTAGTAGAGGAGGAGATGGGGATCAGGAGGTCAGAAGTGTGGGAAGCCATGAAAAGAGTGAAGTTGGGGAAAGCACCAGGAACAGATGGAGTGTATGGGGAAATGTTGAGGTATGGTGATGAGATAGTGATAGAATGGGTATGGAAAATGTGCAAACTAGCATGGGAGAAGGGAAGTGCACCCGATGACTGGAAGACTGGCATAATAGTCCCCCTATATAAGGGCAAAGGGGAAAGAGGAGTGTGTGGTAACCACCGAGGAATATGTCTTCTAAGCGTAGTTGGGAAGGTATACAGTAGGGTACTGATTGAGAGAGTGAGAGTGAGAACGGAGAAATGGATAGGCGACGAGCAGGGAGGTTTTAGGAAGGGAAGAGGATGTGTAGATCAGATTTTTACCCTGAATTGTGTTGTGGAGAAATATCTGGAGAAGAAACAAAAGGTGTATGTTGCCTTATGGACTGGGAGAAGGCCTATGACAGAGTGGATAGAGAAGGTTTGTGGGAAGTACTTAAAATATACGGAGTAGAGGGCAAGTTGCTGAAAGCAGTGAACAACATGTATGAGGGTGCAAAGGCGGCAGTACGTGTGGAGAGTGAGCAGAGCGAGTTCTTTGACCTGAATGTTGGTTTGAAACAGGGGTGTGTGATGTCCCCGTGGTTGTTTACTGTATATATGGATGGAGTCATGAAAGAAATACTATCAAGAGCAGTGGATGTTGGTGTATCGCTGAAAAGGGAGGGAATTGAGTGGAAGCTACCTATACTGCTGTTTGTGGATGATACAGTTCTGATGAGTGATAATGAATGGGAGTTACAGGGTCTGGTAAATGAGTTTGGAACAGTGATCGAAAAACGGAATTTGAAGGTAAATGCGGGGAAGAGCAAGGTTATGGTCTTCGAAAGGGGTGAAGTCACAGAGTGTTAGGTGAAGCTGAACGGTCAGGCTATGGAGATCGTCAACTCTTTTAAGTTTCTGGGCAGTGTGTTGAGTAAAGATGGGACTATGGATGAAGAAGTGCGGGAGAGGGTACAACAGGGGAAGAGGGTTGTAGGAACGCTAAAAGCAGTAACAAGAAATAGGGTGGTCAGTATGGAAGTGAAGAAGTCCTTGCATGACAGTGTGGTAATCCCGACACTGACTTACGGAAGCGAAGCATGGACGTTGGTTGAGAGACTCAGACCAAGAGTGAGAGCAGTGGAAATTAATTACTTAAGGAGTGCGTGCGGAGTTACATGGAGGGATAGACAGACTAATGAGGAAGTAAGAAGGAGGTGTGGTGTGGAGGTAGATGTGCTGGAAAGTGTGAAAAGGAACAACTTGAGATGGTTCGGCCATATGGAACGTATGGAAAGCGAGAGAATGACTAAGAGGGTGTACGAGAGCAAGGTGGAGGGACAGAGAGGGAGAGGTAGACCGAATGAGAGGTGGAAGGATGGAGTGAGGAAGTACATGAATGAAGGCGGTGCTGGTTGGGGGGAGGGGCGTCGACTGACTGGGGACAGAGGTGCATGGGGGCGATTCGTTCGTGACCACCCCTTCGGGGATCACTGCGTCAGGTAATAGATAGATAGATAGAATTTTGGCCAACTAGGCAAGGTTTTAATATAAAATAAATCTACGGCTAGACAACATCAAATTCAAAACAGCTAAATTTCAATGCAACAAAAGAAATCAAAACACATTAGATATCAAATTTATGTTATCATTTTTTTCTCAATTCAAATATTATTCTGAACTGTAAAGGCTAAAATCAATTAAAATGTTCACCTACCGCTAAACAGCGTCCAAAGTATTATGCTAATATCCAACCATGTGAGGGCAAGACTTAGCAAAAACAATCATAATAAACGAGAATATTAAAATGAAGGACTTTACAAAATAGTTCAAATTATCTTGTAATACAAATTAATATCAAATCCTAATAATCCTAATCACATCGAACAGCAACATTAAGCAAAAAAGTACATTTGAATTACTTTACTCTAAGAATCAAAAGATAAGTGTTGAAATTCATATAAAGAAAAATTGTCACTAACAAATCGGAACTCACCCTGAAACCACCAGTCTCCAATGAAAGACGATGAGGGACTGATTAACTGAACACATTTGAGCTCTACATGTAAACTCAATATATGGTGAAAATTAAACGAAATAAAATTAGTCTTCATTTTATTTCGTCATCAAAGCAAAAACACTATATGCCATTTATTATTAATGCTATTTGTATTATATATTCCGCTATAGTGTACATTTCTAACGTGGTTTCTAACGAGACTACATAAGCATTTTATATCAATAATCCATTTGAATAAGACATAGATATCGAAAATGTTCGCTTAGCAATAACACGGATAGGTATATGCTACTGATTTCAAAGCATGATTTTCTCTATATCATAATATATTACCTAGTTTAACTACGCCTAACAGTAAATTAAGAACCACCTCCCCCATTACGGATAGTAGGTGGCACCCGACTTTCAACCCATTCTGAATCATATACCTTCTAATTATCTAATCTAAAAGTAAATTGGCTTCCCAAGTCTCTCATTTACTCAACCGATAAGTTTTAGAAATATCTTCTTTAGATCAGTATTTCTTCTTTCTATAATTTGAACAACTAAAATATTTATGTCTTGACATTCTTGGAACGTATGTAAGTTTAAGTTTTATATTATTTTTACAATTACAGGGAACTAATATTTATAAACTAAAATAAATTGACATAATACAAATATCTTAGAGCTCTGAGCGAACCGTTATCAATAAAGTGATCCTCCTCAAATAGTGTTTATATTCACACTAATGTTTATGTTTACAAAATGTAATGGGGGAAAAACATATGTAATGAAAAGAACACTTATTGACCAAAAGACATCTTTCATTAATGCGAAAAAACAAGACAATTTGTGAACAAGATTCTATTCCTTAAAAGGACTTAATGGAGCCTGAAGGTTAATTGACATACTACTAAATATGTTCATTCACACAGGTTCTTTCTGATCTCCATAATATCGTTAAACATTATCCAAAATATAAAGCTTAGATGACTACCATACTGAAAAGATCAATTGATCTGGTGCATGCCACTAACTGGTTAACAATTTAAAGTTCATGTGCAGCAATAACAACTATATTGTGATCTGCCAAAATTTTGCAACACATAGTACCTTGACGAGCTGTAATTAGGCCCGAATATTACATGACATTTTGCCCATTTTAAAACTTGGAGCCTAATGGGGAAATTCGAGGCAATTACGCGAGATTCTGAAACAAGCAATATGCTCCTTTTTTACTGTATATAATGATCTTAGCAGTTTTCAAACTTGTGTTTCCCGCAAAAAATCGGGTAATTTGAGCATATTTAAGAACTTCAAGAAACATTAGAGAGAGAGAGAGAGAGAGAGAGAGAGAGAACATGGAGAAATACACGAAAACATATACATAAAATGTAGCAAGCGAATGATAAGTAAATCACTTAACAAACTCGTGGTCTTTTATGGTACACAAGGAAAGTCTTATGTGAGTGTGTGTTTTTTGTGTTTAACATTTATTTATTTTAAATAATATATAGGGGAAACTAACAAGAGACCCACATTGAAAATACTGTTTTTATTCAAGTGAATTAATGCTATATATCTACTTATTTACTTCGCTTCCATGTAGTACATTGGATTTCTCTAGAACTAAACATATTAAATCAAATGACATTACTAAATGAAAGTAATCTGTCTAAGGAACAGTATTAAGTACATTCACGAGCAAAGACCAATCTCTCAGAGGCATAAATCTTTTACTTCTTCCTCTGACAAAGCTAAACTCTTCGCTCAAACTTTTGTTAGAAACTCCACCTTGGATGATTCCGGTGCTATTCCTCCCTCTCCACCCTCCTCTCTCTTACTTATGCCTAATATCCTAATCTCTTCTAAAGATGTACTTTCTACCCTCTCTGGGCTTAATACTAAGAAGACGTACGGTCCGGACAGTGTTCCTCCTGTTGTTCTCAAAAACTGTGCTTCCACGCTGACTCCCTGCCTAGGCAAACTCTTTCGTCTCTGTCTCTCCTCTAACGTCTTCCCTTCATGCTGAAAGTTTGCTCTCATTCAACTTGTCCCAAAGAAGGGTGACCGCTCTCAACCCTCCAACTATCGTCCAATTGCTCTCCTCTCTTGTATTTCTAAAGTTTTTGAAACCATTATTGCTTCCAAATTTCTTGAGCATTTCTCTTCTCATAATCTACTCTCAGATCGCCAGTATGGCTTCCTTAACCTCTCCGCGGCGCACAGGGGGTTTTCTACAGGGTAAGACTGTGTGCACCTATGATGATTTTGGGACCTATTGCCAATTTCGATAAAAAGTACATCATCGTGTAGGGAATGTTTGCGTGCATCGGCCCATATATATTTGACCCCCCAAAAAATGTCTGGGGGGGGTGGGGGAACGGTCCGTATTTGAAAAATGTGGACCGAATGGCACCGCGCGGCTAGATTGTCATCGAGCGGCGAGATTTCCCTGCCGAATTTTCACGCGCCCAGGGGATAGAAGGAGAGGGAGGAGGGGGTGGGTTACCGCGTATTATCACGTATATCTCCTTTTTTTAGCCCTTTTAGGCTATGTAGAGTATGTATACGTGTGTAGGCCACCCATATAACAATGAATATGCCTCATAGTGACCAAAAATTGCAATATATAAGGGAATTATAAGAGAATTTTTAGGCGGGTATGAAGATGTGTTGGAGGTTTGGCGGCAATTTATGAGCTGAGAGTGTGGTTTACGCCATACATATCACTTATATCTTGTACGTAGAGCACTGTCATGCTATAATACAGACTTGTACGTATGTATACGTGCCATATATCAAAATATATACCGCATATAGACCAATTCATGCGATATTTACGCACATTATCAATGAGTTTCTATGCGTGAACCAAGGTGTGAGTGAGTTGTGCTGGGAATGAAAGGGGGAGAGGGTGTGTTACGCCATAAATATCACGTAAATCTTGTATTTAGATCACTGTCATGCTATAATAAAGACGTGTACGTATGTAGGCGTCCCATATAACAAGGAATATACCGCATATAGCCCAATTGATGCGATATTTACGCAAATTGTGAATGTGTTTCTAGCAGACGGAAGCCTGAAAGGGTGGGTGGGGCTGGCTGGGTAGGAGGGAGGCTAGCAGGGAGGGAGTGAGTGAGTGAGTGAGTCGTGGAGAGAAGGAAGGCAGGCAGATCTCTAGATAGATAGCCAGCTGTGTGACAATTGTGGAGGCGCCCGAGGAGTATTGATGTCTTGGGATTTTGAACCTTATGTCTACCAGGTGTCTGGTGTTTGTTGCCACCAAGAGTTTTACAATAACATGAGTCAGGAATGGAGAGAGAGAGAGAGAGAGAGAGAGAGAGAGAGAGAGAGAGAGATAGAAACTGAGACATGCGTATGTCGTACGTATAAATGGACTTCAGAATTGCATTTTTATGCAAGCAGACATTGCATTTTAGACACATGTGAAGTACCACAGAAACCTGTAGGCCATTGACTGTAAATAAAGTACTATATTATAGACCACCAGCGACGGTGGTCAGTAAACACAGGCAGATTGCCGTTTGTGATAAAGGGCTAAATATAGACTGGTGTCTCCTTACACTTGCGAAAGGGTAGATTGCCACCAGAGAAACGTATACTTATTTATTTCCAAGTAATATGCAATCTAAATGTATATTCGAGACCTACTGCAATTATTTGTATGACAGTCATGACTATGTATAATCCAATATACGCGCATAGGCGAGACATAAGAAAGCTGGTAGAGCAATTTTCGACACCCACACAGTTATTATTCTTTTTTATTTACAATATTATACAATACAAATGTATTTGTGAAGAGTATTTTATCCATTATTGTATTTATACAAATTTTGTTCCCAGACAGAGCTGCTGTTGCTGGTGTAGCTGGGGCATAAAGGAGCGGCAAGGGTCACCGCTTGACCGTGTGAAAATGAGTGGAGTCGCACTGAGAGGGGCAATTTTGCTGAGTGTTTGGGCAATTTTTGACAGAATAAAGTTATATAATTACTAATTCTTGACAGAGACAAACTTTTATAAACCTTGGCATGATATAATTGATAATCCCATCAATTTACAAACGTAAATTGGTGGGATAATTCATTTTTTTTTTTATATTGTTATTTCGATTGTAGACACGAAGTTTTTAGTGATATTTGGTATGAGCTCCTGTGGCATGGTTGGTAAGGTCGTGGACTGGAAAACTCAAAGTGTGGTAGGGTTGTGTGATCGAATCCAGGAGGGGGTTATGGGGAAGGTTTTATATTGTCTAGAACATTTTTGATAACAAATTTTTGTTACAAGATCATGCCATTGTATTCAAACAATATGAAATATTCATAGAATATATCATATTGTAAGAATACAATGACATGACCTTGTTTTTTTTTTGTTTTTTTATTGTTTTTTTGATTATCTTAGTAGGTTTGACAGGATTTGTTGAAACATATTTATTTTTGTACAATTCATTTGAGGTAAGAAAATAATTATATACACATTACTTTGGCTAATAACAAACATATATATTGATATACTAAAAAAATAAGGCATATTACATGTAAATCTTTGAAACTTATAAACTAAATAATGAAACATACAATTATATAATGTAAAAGCTATATCATAGGGACATCTTTGGAACTTATACATTATATAATATATATGTTACATTATGAGGTAGCGTGATCAATTAGGTCAGGTCAGGTAAGGTAGGGCGCGAGTCCAGGACAGGGCGGGGCAGGGGGCGAGTCCAGGGCAGGGCACGGGGCGAGTCCAGGGCAGGGCAGGGCAGGGCGACACTCAATAATTCTTGAAGGTGTGGTAGTCCCTGAAGCAGTCACCCAGGCAGAGTGGAACTTTGCACTCGGCGCACATTGAGGTGACTCTTTTGGTGACATGGGGTTTCCTGACACTGGTGCTGCAGACGGTGCACTGCGCCTGCCTGCGACGAGTGCCAAGCATCTCAGTGTTGATGGGGGTAGTGTCTTTCGACACCCAGCTGGATGCGGTCAGGAACGTGATCCCCACGCCATGCCGTACGTCTGTGAGTGGTGGTGCCATACTTCTCCAGGAGTTGGTATGAGACGTTGTAGACGAACTCCCGGAATTTCAGCTTCTGGTTTGGGGCCATATCCTTTTTCACCAACCACAAGTTGTAGGCGTTGAGCATCGTGATATCAACTAGGTGGAGGAAGAGCTTGTGATACCACTTCACAGTCTTCCTCAGACACTCAACGCCTGACAGCTGACAGTCAGACTTGTCCACCAGGTGCATGTTCTTAGTGTAGTCCACTACCATGTCGGGCTTGTAGATTGTCTTCCTGGTTCGGTAGTGGATTTTGCCAGAATCCATCTGGGCACCTGTGTGGACGGTGGAAAGCAGGTGGACGTCTCGCTTATCCTTCCACTTCAGGGCTATCAGTTTCCCACACTTCTCGAGCTGCTTGTATTTCTGCCCCTTTCGTCGCCTTCTTCGCACATGCCTCTCGCGGTGTTCCGGGGCCAGGTCGTCTTCTGAAGGTGTGTCACTGGAGGAGGCATCTGTGAGAGGAATGACATTACCTGTGAACTTTGGCATAAACTTTCTTGTCTTTCTGACAGTTCCACATGACCCCGTTTGGTTGTCATGAAGAAACTGGCAGAGAGCAGGAGAAGTATACCAGTTGTCAGTGTAGATGATGTGGCCTTTGCCCAGGTAAGGTGCCAACATTTTCCTGACGATGGCACCTGACATGCCCATGGGGTCATTGGCAGCGGCTTTCGGTATGTCAATGTCAGTGCCTATGTACACGATCATGTCAAGCACTATTCCAGTTTCGCAGTCACACAAAACGAAGAGCTTGATTCCGAACCTATTCCTTTTCAAGGGGATATACTGCTTGAAAACAAGACGTCCTTTGAAGAGCACGAGCGACTCATCAATCACCAAATTGAGGAAGGGGTAAAAGTATTTCCTATACCTCTCCAACAACATGGTGAACACATCCCGAACTTTCCATATCCTGTCAATCCTGTTAGGATTTTCGTTGTCTGCAAAGTGCATAAATCTTAGCAGCAACAAAAATCTGTCACGAGTCATGAACTTATTGAAAGTTGGGGTGGCGATGAGAGGGTCGTGCTTCCAATAGTGTTGCAACACATGCTTCTTGATCAGAGGCATGAGGAACAACAAGGCAAAGAACGTCATAAATTCTTCCACAGTCGTATCCACCCAGCCTCGTATTCTCGCTTTTGGAGAAAGGACGTCCAATCTGCCAAACACCCACCTGTAGTAGGCGTTTGTTTGGGCAACGATGTACGTCATTACCTCCATGTCGAAAAAAGCGAGGAAGAAGTCGCTTTCGTTCGCTTGATCGTCACAGGGCCAGTCATCAGTTGTTCCTGACGTCCCAGGATTGAACTGGGGCACGTCAGGTACAAAATTGACCCCGTCAAACCAATCGAACGAAGGCAGCTCAGGGATCGGAATGTCGTCTGCGTCTGCTTCATCGTCTGAAATATCGCTTCCATGGTTGCGATACAGCACTGCATCATCATCATCACCCTCCTCTTCACTTGACAGACGATGCCCTTCCTCATTCTCGTCACCGACGTCGGACTCACTCCCACTGTCCACTCCCAAATCCCCCCACCCTTGGTCCAGTGCTAGGGCTTCGTCGTCGAAACCTGGGCTGCCAATGTCCTGCGAATCACCATCAAACAGCAGGGCGGCATACTTTGATGGTGTCAGAGTTTTCCGGGTCACTTTTGCACGTGCGGGAGTCTTATGGACAGGGACAGCAGAGGCGGTGGCAGGGGCGGCGGCAGGGGCGGCGGCAGGGGCAGCAGTGGTGCGTGGCCTTGATGGCAAGATGATGGTGGTGCCTGTCGCCCTTCTCTCTGTTCCTTGGGCAGGGGCAACATGGGCGGCAAGGGCAGCAGGGGCAACAGGGGCAGCAGGGCCGGCAGGGACACCAGGGCCAGCAGGGCCAGCAGTCGCTTTCCCTCTCCCTTTCCCCTTCCCCTTTCCCTTCCCTGTTCCTTGGGCAGGGGCGGCAGGGGCGGCAGGGGCAGCAGGGGCGGCAGGGGCAGCAGGGGCGGCAGGGGCAGCCGGGCCAGGGGCAGCTGGTGGTGGTGGTGGTGGTAGGGGCACCGTGGCTGGCGTACGGGTTCTCTTCCCTACGCCCGTGCCTTTAATTTTTCCTGCCCCCGCAGGTTCTGCAGCCCTAGGGCGGCCTCCTGCGTTGCTGGTACCGGTGGCAGGGGTGGCAGGGGCAGCAGGGGCGGCAGGGGCGGCAGGGGCAGCCGGGCCAGGGGCGGCTGGTGGTGGTGGTGGTGGTAGGGGCACTGTGGCTGGCGTACGGATTCTCTTCCCTACGCCCGTGCCTTTAATTTTTCCTGCCCCAGCAGGTTCTGCAGCCCTAGGGTGGCCTCCTGCGTCGCTGGTACCGGTGGCAGGGGTGGCAGTGGTGGCAGTGGTGGTGGTAGTGGTTGTTGCAGTGGCCTGGGTCGTGGTGGCAGTGTCCCGAAACACCAATGACCTCTGTACCTTTCTCGTGCTTGCACGTGTTTTTCGTGCTTTGGGTGCAGGTGTTTCGTCCTCTGAGCTGTAGGGCGTGTCGTACTGGTAGGTAGGGTCTTTAGCAGCCACCCTCTGCGTTCCACGGCGGCTAACACCACCAGAAGGAGGGCTGGTTGTGTCATCAGGGAGCGAGCGTGAGGGACGTGTGGGCTCCATGACTAGTGCGTGGTTACTGGCGCGGTGGTGCTTGCACGAGTGCGGGGCGAGCGTTTGGCGGGGTGGTGTCGAGAGTTGACATGTAGTTCAAAAGCTCTGCTCTTAAGAGTCTCCCCGCAGTCCGCCGGGGGAACTCTTAAGAGTCTCCCCGCAGCTCCCGGGTTAAGGGTCGCTCTACTGGTGATCTTCTTTCATATCTTACTAACTCTTGGTCATCCTCCTTTCGGGACTTCGGTGAGACTTTTTCTATTGCACTAGACATATCTAAAGCCTTCGATAGAGTCTGGGACAAATTTTTAATTTCTAAACTACCCTCCTTCGGTTTCTATCCCTCCATCTGTCCCTTTGTCTCTAATTTCCTTTCCGGCCGTTTCATAGCTGCGGTTGTGGACAGCCATTGCTCACTTCCTCACCAAATAAACTCTGGTGTTCTTCAGGGCTCTGTCCTATCTCCTATTCTCTTTCTAATTTTTATAAATTATCTTCTCAACTGTACCTCAATTCCCATCCATTCATACGCAGACGACTCAACCTTACACTACTCTAGAACGCCCCAGCCAGCAATCCCTCAACGACAAACGTAATGAAGCCATAGAACACTTAGATTCTGATCTAAATACTATCTCCAATTGGAGCAGCGAAAACCTTGTTACCTTTAATACTTCCAAAACCCAATTTCTCCATCTATCTACCCATCCGGAACTCCCAGCGGACTATCCCTTATTCTTCAACAATACAAAAATCAATCCTCCATCTTCTCTCAATATTCTTTGTGTCTCCTTTACTTCTGCTCTCATTTGGAAGGACCATATGACCAGTTTTGCTAAGGCAGCTTCCCAGAAGCTGGGTGTGCTCAACCGCCTTAGGGGGTTCTTTACCCCTGCACAGCTTCTTGCTCTGTACAGGGGCATAGTGCATCTTTGTATTGAGTATTGTTCACATGTGTGGGGATGTTTCTCTCACACTGCTCTCCTAGACAAAGTTGAAAGGAAGGCCTTTCATATCATTAACTCCCGTCCTCTCACCAACTCTCTGCAATCTCTCTCTCTCCGCCGCAATGTTGCATCTCTCTCGCTATTCTATCGCTACTATAATAATCAGTGTTCCTAAGAGCTTTCCCAGTGTATACCACCTCCTTTACGTAGGGCACGTGGTACCCGTTTTGCAACACAATCCCACCCCTACTCTGTGCAACTCTCCAACCCAAGAGTGAAACGTTACTCTCAAAATGTCTTCTATTCAACAGCTGAGCTCTGGAACTCTCTCCCAGAATTAGTCTTTCCCTCTTTCTATGACTTGGATTGCTTCAAGCTCCGTGTGTCCAGGCATTTTGGCTCGAACGTCCCTTGATTTTGGCCCTGTCACTCTTTCAACTATGGGGGAGGCACTCGCTATAGGCAGTTCTGCCTTTTGCCTCCCTCACTCACATAGAAAAAAAAAATTGTGCCATAATGCTTTGAAAACTGGTCTTACACGTGAATTTACTCTATATAAGCTCAAGTAGCCGTAAAGAGTACTCTCGATCATATCGTGATCCTAAGTGAGACACGCCATGATAATATACTCTATTGGGATTACATAGCCACGGTGCCAGAACAGCAGAGTAAAGGTGATACCGAGATAGGCTTATATATTCATGTTTTTATTAATTTTAATATGTATTAATATTATTATTATTATTATTATTATTATTATTATCATTGTTGTTAGTGTTTTTATAATTATTATAATAATAATAATTTGTCCCCTTAATTACATCTTAGCTCAAACGCAGGAGGTCCAAGATCGCGCACCAACTGAATAAAGTGTTTATTTGTCACTCGTTAATCTGTATCATTACCTGCAACCTCTCTCTGCAAAGGCGGACATCAGAGGTGCAATATATACATATTTACAATATGAATACTTGCATTTTTTCAGCATTTGACACCCTAGTATGTTTTTTTTCTATGTGAATGAGGGAGACAAAAGGCATAACTGCCTGCAGTGAGTGCCACCCCCAGATTTCAGAGTGACAGGGCCGAAATCACACAACCAACACAATATTTACAAATATAAATACAATAAGACCTGCTCTCATAGATATAAACCTGTTTGATATAGATACCAATCATTAATGCCAACGATATATACCACTGCAAATATTTTCAAAATAATATAATTTTTCACTCGCACACAAATACACACACACACACACACACACACACACACACTTAACAACCAACAACCTCTCCAACAATTGTAATTCCTCATCTTTCCAACTCTGACAGCACCACAATAACTTCTTCCTCTGACAAAGCTAAACACTTTGGTCAAACATTTGCTAACATCTTCACCTTGGATGATTCTGGTACTATTCCTCCCTCTCTCTTAGTTACGCCTAATATCCCAATCTATTAAAATCATGTGTTTTCTGCTCTCTCTGGGTTTAATGCTAAGAGGTCACATGGACCAGGCAGTGTTCCTCCTGTTGTACTCAAAAACTGTTCTTCCAAGCCGACTCCCTGCCTAGGCGAACTCTTCCATCTGTCTTTCCTATAACATCTTCCCATCTTGCTGAAGGTTTGCTCTCATTCAAACTGTCCCAAAGAAGGGTGGCTGCTTTCAGCTCTTCAACTATCGCACAATTGCTATAATTTCTCGTATATCTAAATCTTTATTAATCTTTTTGTAATTCAACATTTATTAAGATAAGTGGATCACGAAGCATTGGTTGGCATTTATATTGTTTAAGTACTGCATCCTTTAATTATTAGTGTTCTGCTGGATTAGATAATGCTAGACTAGGAGTCTGATATTATAAGGTATTGTTTCCTATGAGTGCTGGCTTTAGTTAAAAGCTGCACGACATACCTGAGAACTGGAGTTGATTGAGTAAATTCTAGTCTGTGTGCCATTGAGAATAGAGCATGCACGAATGAGGGCTTTTTTGCCTATACCATTCTGCACTGTTCTAAGCTCGTTGTTTGTCTTTGAGGTACGCCAGGAGAACGCTTAATACTTCGGTATTAAGGTTTCTCAAGAGAGCTACCCTTCCCTATAACGTAATATTTGACGCACAGACTTGAGATTTGCACTAGGCTATGCGGCATGCCATGCGCACCAGTATCTCGTATCAGTGACTCTAGCTAGACTTTATCAATCATAGTAGACATTAAGTATATTAAACCAATTACTCTTTTTATGCATACCCATTTATGATTACACAAGCATTTCGCAGCCTAGTTTGATGTATTGAGACACAAACGACTTAGGCTCTTTTTGTTGATAGGAATACTGCATTGTCGTGGCGATTATTATTATTGTTGTTGTGCTTAGGATATTCTTGGCTCCGACGGCATTATATATTCTGCCTTTTTGTGTGCATAGCCTGCACGAGCATTGTTCCGCTGTCTGCCTTTTTGGGTTCCATTTCCGATACGAGCATCTTTATAGCATCTAACATTTAAAGAAGATTCCTTGTTAGTGTTGAAGGACTTTAGTGCACTTTCTTTCATGCAGGAGTGCCTGACATTTATTGATTAAAGTAACGTAAGCTGTAACTTCTCTTACCACCTTACTTTGCATACCATAACCAAGCACCTTCGGTTATAGGTAGTAATAGGCTGTTTTCACATAACATTAAGCCTAGAGTAGACGCACATTTATTGAGAGTTTGATAGCCTATTATTGCATATAGAACTCTGTAGAGTATTTGTGTTCTTTGTTCACTGGGAATATACATCAGAGGTTGGAGCTAGCGCTTTCCGTTGTAGCATTTATGCCATTACTAGTCCAATGAATAAGAGCCCTGATATATTTGAACCCCAGTCGTAACAAATGGCGACCTTACCTAGGATTTGGTGAACCTACATTTATTAGCAGGGAACATTTGTTGTTTTGGAGAATATTTTGCGGGGATCAGCAAGAATATATATTTTTTTGCAACATAGTATAGCCCTTGAGTATTTCCGAGATTTTTTGTGTGTATATCGAGGTATAAGAGTTTGGGGTGCTTCTTTTCTGAATATTGTGGTGAGAAATTTTTGTGAGCATCATGTCTTATACCGGATCAGAGGAGAATGGAGACACAGTACGTAATGTCGAGACCGAGGAACAACAGTATGATGATATGGTTAATCAGGTGAACTGTGAAGAGGATGCTAGGATATTTTTGCAATGGCCTGTTACTGCCGAGCGGTTGGAGGGTATGGAGCGGTACGGTCTTCAATGCCTGGCCACAGCTATCGGTCATGCGGGTACTAGCGGCATGACCAGGGATAACTTGATAACGTGTGTACTGGGAAGGGTAACTGGTGAGCGAGATAGGTTGAGTGCTCAGAGCCCTTCGGCCATGCTTCCCCTACACTCGACTCCCAGCCATCCCAGTAGTTTGCCGACCCCGGGTACGCTTCCACAGTTGGGTGGTGACTGGCAGGTTGGGTTGCCCCTGGGGGGACCACCGGTAATTTCAAACATTGTAGCACCTTCACCTCCTCAAGGGTTATCTACAGAATTATTGTTTAAGCTCGAATTTGCTAAGCTTCAGCATCAGCAGCAATTAGAATTAGCCAAGATAGAAGAGAGAAAAACTATCAGCCAAGCAAAAATCCAAGCTGAGTCGACTAGGTACTGTGCCGACATGGATGTAGAGAAGTCGCGAGTAGAGACAACGGGACAGCGACTTGGGGCTGGTAACCGTGTTCATGAGCAGTCTCTCTCGCACTTACTGAAACTGGTTCCGGTGTTTGATGAGAGTGGTGTAACAGAATTTTTCACACGCTTTGAGAAGAAGTGCCAGGAACACCAGTGGCCAGAGAATAAATGGGCAGCACTTGTATCCTCTAGATTAATAGGCAAGGGTCTTAAAGCCTACGATGCGTTACCTTTGGAGTTATGTATTGTGTATGAGGATCTCAAGGAGGCTGTCCTGAGGGCTTACGAACTGCAACCAGAAACGTACCGTTTGAAGTTCCGGGGTGTAACTAAGGGAAGAGATAGCACCTTTTTGGAACACGCCCGGGACTTGTCCGATGCTATGGGGAACTGGCTCCGATCTGAGAAGGTAACAACGTTTGATGGAGTTAAGCAGTTGATGATGTTGGAGCAGTTCTTTAAGAGCACGGGCGGTGATCTAACTTTGAACTTAAAGGAGAAAAACCCAAGAACTCTAGTAGAAGCAGCAGAATTGGCTGATCTACAGCTGTCGTTGATTCGGGGTTGCGGGTCCTCACAGAAGTACGATGCAAGTGCTAGGGACCGTTATCCTCCCCCTCCCCGTAGCAATGACACATTTAAACCAAAGAGCAATGAAACTAAAACTGAAGCCAAACCTACCACCACACCGTATGTGAAAAGTCAGGGGCCTTTTACATCACAGTATAAGCCGAAACCGAAATTTATGTGTTTTAGGTGCCACCAGGAGGGTCATAAGGCAAATGAGTGCCCTAGTCGACCTCCTCCGGCAGCCGTGTCTTTTGCTCACGGCATTGGAGTGTTCAAGAGGACATCGGAGTTTGTTAGAGGCATTTCTTCCGAGGTAAATACACTGCCAGTGCAGAAGGATCCGGAAGGCTTATTCCCTGTCCGTGATGCCTTTAGTGACCACAGGGGACTCGGTTGTGTGGAGTGGGGGGTAAGAAGACATGAGGTGAGAATTTTGCGTGACACTGGGGCATCGCAAACACTGTTGAGAAATTTCACTGGTAAACCTGTCAATACGGCGCGGGTGGTTGTGGTTCAGGGAGTTAATGCGACAAGGTCATACCCGCTTGTAAGAATGAAGGTGGAAGTTGATGGTGTGACTCATGACCTGGATGTAGGAATTGTGGAGAAGTTACCTGTTGGGGGCGTCGACCTCCTTCTTGGCAACGACTTTGCGGGGCCTACTTCTGAGGCTCCACCCTTAGTCGTTGTCGAGAAGCCGGCCGACGTGAGTAGGGAGGAGCAGGAGGGGGTTGGGAAGTGTCCGGGGCAGCCTATGAAGTGTGTTGTCACCGGAGATTCTGCATCCAGGGAGTCACATTCTGGTCAACAATCTTTAGATCAGCGGAGGAAGGGTACCAAGAAGGGGTTGAAAGTTGATGCGGTTGAGAGTTTAGTATCGACGGACCTTCTCGGGGACTCATTATTAGGACCACATTTCGAGTCTGGAGAAGACCCAGTAACTGTTCCTGAAGGGGCAGAGGATGGGCTTAAAAAGACGAAAGAGTTGAAGGAGGACAGTGATGCACAGTCGGGAGATGTAGCAACAAGGTACCCTGACGCGTACCCTAAGAGAAATGGGTCGGCGAAAACGGTGGTCCGAAGCTTGCTAGTGTATTTTTCCCGGTATGGTTACCCGCAGGGGATTCAGTCAGTCCGGGACCCAACTTCACTTCTAGCCTCTTTGTACAAGCAATGCCGCAGCATGGGATTGTTGGGGTTGTGTCATCTGCATATCATCCGGAGAGCCAGGGTGTGTTAGAGCGATGGCACTCAGCCTTGAAATCTGTGCTTCGTTGTTGTTGCTTTGAGAGTGGGAGGGATTGGGATCTTGGCCTGCCATGTGTTTTGTTTGCTGTGTGGGAGGTACCTGGGGAGAGTTTGGGATTCAGCCCTAATGAGCTCGTCTTTGGACACCGTGTCAGAGGGCCTCTCCATATGGTTGAAGAAGTATGGGAGGGCGCAGAAAAACCTTGTTCTATGCTCAAGTGTGTCCTCAACAGTCGAGAACGGATGTTGCGCAGTCTGGAGTTGGCTGACCGTAATTTGACTAGCTCTCAGGCCCTCAGGAAGGACAGGTACGACCTCAAGGTTGAACTCAGGGAGTTTCACGTGGGTCAGGAGGTGTTGATTCTACTGCCCCTTGTAGGTCACCCCTTATCCGCAAAGTACGCTGGTCCTTATAGGGTGGTGGAGGAGCTATCGGACATGGTTTACTTGGTAGCCACTCCAGACAGACGGAAGCGCAATCAGTTATGTCATGATAATCCCGTGAAGGAGTATGGGAGGCACCCCCCTGAGCCTCTCACTGTGCCTGTGATGACGTTTAGCAGTCAAGGTGGAGAAGGAGAACGGGACAGTCAAGCTCAGGTGGAGGATAACTGGAAGGATAAGAAGTTCAAATGGGCGCCTGAGTGTGAGAAGGTGTTTAGGGAAGTAAAACACCTGTTGTGCACTCACCCGATCCTCAGGGCCCCTGACTTTAGCCTACCTTTCCAACTAGCAACGGAGGCTAGTGGTGTGGGGGCTGGTGCCGTCCTTGTGGAAAAGGACGATGATGGGCTGGAGCATCCTGTTAGTTTCTGCTCGGAGAAGTACAATTCGGCCCAGGGGAGCTGCTCTGTTGTCAAGGAGGAGCTGCTGGCGGTTGTACTTGCTCTGAGGCATTTCGAGGTCTGTGTTGCAGCCTATGGTCCGGTCGTTGTAGTTTACCCAGATCATCACCCTCTCAAGTTCTTGGACCAGTTTCACAATCGGAATATGAGGCTGACCAGGTGGTCACTAAGGTTATTGGTATATAACCTGGACATACGCCATATTGCAGGTTGTGACTACGTGGTTGCAGATGGTCGTTCAAGGGTATATGATCCTGGGTAGATTGACACACGGGTAGCCTCCTGCTTTAGTTTGAATAGTATTTTGCGCTTGGTGCTTGTTGGCTCGCGGTTGTAGCCCAGCGTATTGGGTCGTAAAGCAGGAGTTGAGCGTTTGGTATAGAAGAAAAAACTAGGCTTGCCCCTATAGTGCAAACCGAAATAAACAAATTATAAACATAAAAAATCAAATAAAAACTCTTTCTTTGATAGTTGAATTTTTTTAGTATGTTATAGCAGTAATTCTGAGTTGCACTCCTCTCAGAATGATGGGCTAGAGAAGCTCGCTCTTGAGGAGCATAACTACATATAATTTAACCTATGGTGTTGGGGAGGGTTATAATTTTGAAAAATGTTTTGTTGAAGAACTGTGCCAGATATTTTACTGCCGCTGGGCGATGGGAAGTGGAGATATAGCATGGGTTCTAACCATCAGATTTTTGTGAGCCTTGGGGCCTCTGAGAAAAATCTTGGGGGAGGTGTGACGTTAACCACTCTGTTAGAACCGCATGGCTTGTCCTACAGTGACTCGCTAGGATCGCCAGGGCAGTGGATGGGGCTACAGTTTGTGTATTAGAGTGTGCTTTATTTCATATGAAAGCTCGTGTCATGGGCAGTCCAGAAAGGCTCTTTGTTTTCGCCCATGTCAAGGCTTTATATATTTAATTGTAAAGTATATATTTTATCATTAACTAGTAATGATAGGATCTGGGAGAGAGAGAGGGAGTAGAACAGAGTGAGAGGGGGCGCGCAGTGTTTTTTGTCCCGCTCGATGACGTCACGGCTGGCTGCCTCGCAGGGGTTGGTGGAGAGAGGCCCTTACCATGCTGTAAGCTTTGCTAGTGGTTAGATGACTTGTAACTTCTGTTTTCCCACGCGGCTCGAGCTAGTGCGAGTATATATACAGTTCCTCGCCACTCTCTCCCTCAGATCTGGTTTCTAGAACACACCCATCATTTTTCCCTTGCTATCTGTCCCCGCTCCGTACCTGAGAATCTTTTCCTCTGCCTATCTCTCTCATTTTCCATATCCTTCACCACCTTTTATTAATATTATACCCCCTCTGGTTAACTCTGCAAAATCAGCTTCATGCTGGCCAGTTGTATTGTGTGTTAAGGTCTGATATAGCCTATGTATGTTAGTTGTTAAGATAAGTGGATCACGAAGCATTGGTTGGCATTTATATTGTTTAAGTACTGCATCCTTTAATTATTAGTGTTCTGCTGGATTAGATAATGCTAGACTAGGAGTCTGATATTATAAGGTATTGTTTCCTATGAGTGCTGGCTTTAGTTAAAAGCTGCACGACATACCTGAGAACTGGAGTTGATTGAGTAAATTCTAGTCTGTGTGCCATTGAGAATAGAGCATGCCCGAATGAGGGCTTTTTGCCTATACCATTCTGCACTGTTCTAAGCTCGTTGTTTGTCTTTGAGGTACGCCAGGAGAACGCTTAATACTTCGGTATTAAGGTTTCTCAAGAGAGCTACCCTTCCCTATAACGTAATATTTGACGCACAGACTTGAGATTTGCACTAGGCTATGCGGCATGCCATGCGCACCAGTATCTCGTATCAGTGACTCTAGCTAGACTTTATCAATCATAGTAGACATTAAGTATATTAAACCAATTACTCTTTTTTATGCATACCCATTTATGATTACACAAGCATTTCGCAGCCTAGTTTGATGTATTGAGACACAAACGACTTAGGCTCTTTTTGTTGATAGGAATACTGCATTGTCGTGGCGATTATTATTGTTGTTGTGTTTAGGATATTCTTGGCTCCGACGGCATTATATATATTCTGCCTTTTTGTGTGCATAGCCTGCACGAGCATTGTTCCGCTGTCTGCCTTTTTGGGTTCCATTTCCGATACGAGCATCTTTATAGCATCTAACATTTAACCCTTAATTAGCGGCGAGTAACATAAGTCGAGTTAAATAAAGCTGGACTATGTGGCGGCGCTCGACATAACTCGAGTGGCAATTTCAGCACGTAATGTGGCTGAGAGAGAGAGACAAGTGGTGGCAGGAGACTAGCGAGCGTATGACTGCTCCAGACCACCGCGGCGAACCTACTGACACAAATCTCAGCTCCCTCCTCCCTCTCTCACTCGCTACATACTCAATTATGTACCGAAAGTACCGAATTACCTGCTTTTTGCACTCGCGTTGCACAGTTATTGCAAGAAAACTATCCATCATACAAGGATCGTTATGGTGTCATTCTAAAGCTCTGTTTATGCCCTTTCAGGGATAGATACTTGTTTTACGTTCTGGGTCTTATTTAGGCGGCATGAAAATGATCACGTAAACAGCCCTATTTTGGCTAAAAACACCCCGCTGGGCGGTACACATAAATAAACCGCATAGGCCGCTCGTAAGGTGTTAAAGAAGATTCCTTGATAGTGTTGAAGGACTTTAGTGCACTTTCTTTCATGCAGGAGTGCCTGACATTTATTGATTAAAGTAACGTAAGCTGTAACTTCTCTTACCACCTTACTTTGCATACCATAACCAAGCACCTTCGGTTATAGGTAGTAATAGGCTGTTTTCACATAACATTAAGCCTAGAGTAGACGCACATTTATTGAGAGTTTGATAGCCTATTATTGCATATAGAACTCTGTAGAGTATTTGTGTTCTTTGTTCACTGGAAATATACATCAGAGGTTGGAGCTAGCGCTTTCCGTTGTAGCATTTATGCCATTACTAGTCCAATGAATAAGAGCCCTGATATATTTGAACCCCAGTCGTAACAATCTATATATATCTGTAATTTTAGTTGTTGCTTGCATGATCTTGTAGTAACCTTTGACTGATAACTTTGTTTATCTAAATATAATCCTGCTTGACTAGCCTACAGTGACACCAGTGCCATCTGTTGATACAGTATATTAACCCCTTGTGTGCAGTTACACTTTATTTTTATATAATCTCTATTTGGTGAATTGTATATTTAGTTACATATTCTATTATATATATATATATTTGTTTAGCTTATTTAGGTAGGTTATCACCCCTGGTAGCCTACTTCTGCATATTTCATACTTTTTTGTTTTTGGTTATTTTTGTTTTCGGTTAGTCTGGGCTATCATTCCTGGTGGCCTATTTCTGCGTACGGTACTTCAATTTTTAAATTTTCAGTTAGGCTATCACCGCTGGTGGCCTATTTCTGCGTACCGGTATTTCATAATTTTTGTTTTCGGTTATTTTTGTTTTCAGTTAGTCTAGGCTATCATCCCTGGTGGCCTATTTCTGCGTACTTCAATTTTTAAATTTTCAGTTAGGCTATCACCGCTGGTGGCCTATTTCTGAGTACCGGTATTTCATAATTTTTTTTTTCGGTTATTTTTGTTTTCGGTTAGTCTAGGCTATCACCGCTGGTGGCCTATTTCTGCGTACCGGTATTTCATAATTTTTGTTTTCGGTTAGGATAGGCTATAACCCCTGGTGGCCTATTTCTGTTTAAATAAACATAAAATTGTTTTCGGTTCGGCTATCACTGCGTATTCAAATTTAATTTTGTTTTGTTTTAATTTTCGGTTAGGCTATCACCGCTGATAACCTATTTGTGTGTATTTCAAAAAATTTGTTTTCGGTTAGGCCTATTTAAGTAAGTGAAGTGTTTTTAAAGTGAGTTTAGTGTTTTTAAAGTGAGTTTAGTGTTTTTAAAGTGAGTTAAGTGTTTTTAAAGTGAGTTTAGTGTTTTTAAAGTGAGTTTAGTGTTTTTAAAGTGAGTTAAGTGTTTTTAAGTGAGTGAAGTGATCTGAAGAAAGTGATCGTCACCATGCCTCGTGCCTGTACGAACTGCGCCGGTAGGTTTGGTGCTTCCATGTTTGCTCCTGCCAATCCACAAGTCTGCCGACTCTGCCAGCAACGAGAGGATTTGACAGCAAAATTGGATGAAGCCCACAACAAGATCAACGCCCTCACCAGGAAGCTGGAATCACTCCAAGAGTTTGTAACACTCAACGTTGGAGTATCACTAACTCCAATTGTTTCAACTCCAGCATCCACCACCGCCCCAACATCATCTGCCAACAATCCAACACCTGCAGTAGACACTGCAGCAGATGCTTCTGACGAACCTGAGCCGACATCAAACCAGGACAGCCGCCCTGTTCACCTTAGTCTCTCCCCCACTCCTCATGCAAAAAGCCTGCTAGCACGAACAGTACCAACCCCTCGCCCCCGTTCTAACCACTCCTCTCCCCGACCTGTACGTAGAGTCCCGCCACCACAGGTTTCCGGATTTACACCAGTGAGGAACGGTGCACGGCCAACGCAGAAAAGGTCTCATCTACCAGTCACAATGTCAAACAGATTTGAGATATTGGTAGAGATGGAAGACGAACCAGAAGAGACCAGGCTCGTTGGGGATCCCATCCTACGAGGACAGGTCGAAGAGTTCTGCGACAGAGTCCCAAATCAACGAAAAAGATTTTGCATCCCAGGAGCTGGACTGGACGACATTGTGGAAGCCTTCGAAGTTACCACAAAGGATGCAAATGAAAATACCCTTTTTGTCATCCATGCTGGTTCAAATGACGTCATGCGCACCAGATCCGAAGAGTTGATGGAGAAATATCGCAAGATGATCCAGCACTACAAAAACAAGTCAAGGAATATCATCATCTCAGGCATTCTCCCCAAGATCGACGCACCTGATAAATTCTACGACAAGGCCTTCAGCACAAATAGCCGACTAAAATATTTGTGTCTGAGGGAAGAAGTTGAATTCATCAACCTCTGGGACAACTTCTACAACCAGCCTACTCTGTTCCGCAAGGATGGCACTCATCTAAACCCTGTGGGTTCAGCACGCATGGGTTGTCTCCTACACGAAGCAGTCCGCAGCCATGGATCAAAAAACGCCATCAGAGAAGAAGCAGCAGTGACATAAATCATCCAACGCCAAGAAAAAAACAGAGGCAACCGAGGACCACCAGCAATAAGGACCGAAGACAGCGAGGACCGAGGACAGCCATGAACATAAATGTAGATCCGACAAGAACCAAAAATATTATTAAAGAGCGTTCCGTGAGTTCTAAAATAACAAATTTAAAGGTTTTCTATGCAAACGCTCGTAGCATACGCAATAAATTTTCAGATTTAGAGGAGCTAGTGTTTACAGAAAATTATGATGTGATTGGCATAACAGAATCTTGGCTCAATACAGAAGATAGAGACTTTTTAGCAGAGTATTCACTTCCCGGTTATGTAATGTTTGAGAAAAGCCGAATAAATCAAAATGGAGGTGGCGTTTTACTTTATATCAAAGAAAGTCTTAACCCTACCCTCTTGTCAAAACCTCAAATTGTGAACGTCGACGCATCTTTTGTGCTAATAAAGAATAATAAAGGTACAAAAATAATACTTGCATTAATATACAGACCTCCAGCTCAATCAGTGCAAACTGACCGAGAAATTTATGAACAAATTGCAGATGTAAGTAACTCACAAGATACCGTAATTTTTGGCGACTTTAATTTACCTATGACCAAGTGGGGCGATACTCTTACTTCACACTCCGGACATGACTTGTATACGAACTTGCAAGAGAGTTCGCTTTATCAATTTGTTCGAACGCCGACCCGTGGTAATAACGTTCTTGACATTGTACTTGCAACAAAAGAAGAATTAATAGAGAACTTGAATGTTGGTGATGAATTCAGTAACAGCGACCATCGTACGATAACTTTCACTTTAAAGTTTACTAGTAACGAACCAAATAGTAGCATCGAAAAAGTCCCTAATTTCAAGAAAGCAAACTTCCATAAACTTAGAGCTATGTTTAAAGAAACTGACTGGAGCTTTTTAATTAACAATAATGACATAAATACATCTTGGAAGTTATTCGAAACCACTTACCTAAAAGCAGTGCAAGACTGCATACCATCGAAAATACGGCATCCAGGCCATAATAATAAGCCCAAATGGTGGAATAAAGATATTTCAAACTGCCTGCTTGCTAAAAAATTTGCTAATGATAGATTAAAATCCTCACAAAATGACGAAGAACTGGTGAAATTTGTAGAGCTACGACGCAAAGCCAAAAAGTTAATTAAGCAAAGTAAAAACACCTTAGAGTTACATATTGCGAATCAAAGTAAAACAAACCCGAAAGAATTCTATAGTTATATCAGAAAGAAAAAAGTAGTTACTTCAACTGTTGGACCGTTAGTCGATGAAAATGGAGAATACACCAAAGACGAAGTACAAATGAGTAATGCCCTCAATACCTTCTTTGCATCAGTTTTTACAACAGAAGACCTCAGTGATATCCCTACACCATCGCCGATTCAGATTGATAATTCAGATGTTCTAAGCAATATCACCGTTACAGAGAGAGAAGTATTGAATTGTTTAGATAAACTCAAGGTAAATAAAACGCCTGGACCTGATACAATCTCGCCTAGAGTTCTGAAGGAAGCTAAGGATGAGCTCTCCAAACCACTGACATTACTATTCAATAAATCCTTGCAGTCTGGAACTATGCCTGATCAGTGGAAGCTAGCCAACGTATCACCGATATTCAAAAAAGGCAGCAAATCCCTACCCAGTAACTATCGTCCAATTAGCTTAACCTCAGTTGTATGTAAAATGCTAGAAACGGTCATACGAGACAGACTCGTAAATCACTTAGAGGAAAATAACATACTTAAAGATACTCAACACGGCTTTCGTAAAAAACGTTCCTGTTTAACAAACCTCTTAGACTTCTTCCACGATATCCTCAACCTCTACGATGAGAGTAAAGCTGTAGATATTATATACCTTGATTTTCAAAAGGCCTTTGACAAAGTTCCCCACAAACGTTTACTGCTAAAACTAAAAGCGCATGGAATCCAAGACGGTGTGTTGAAATGGATAGAAAATTGGCTCAGCGACGGAAAGCAAAGAGTAGTCATAAACGGTAAGGCATCTAAATGGACCAATGTAAGTAGCGGGGTACCCCAGGGATCGGTACTAGGACCAATTATCTTTCTAATTTACATCAACGACATAGATGAGGGCCTCACCTGTACAATCTGAAAATTTGCTGACGATACAAAAATTGCAATTAGCGTACTCTCAAAAGAACAAGTTGATGATATGCAACACAATCTAGATAAATTGTCATGTTGGGCCCAAATTTGGCAAATGAGTTTCAATGCGGATAAATGTAAAGTACTACATATCGGATACCTAAATGAGAAAGCAAACTATTCGATGAATGGCACTCAGCTTAAGAATGTAAACAGAGAAACCGATCTGGGAGTAACAATATCGAGGAACCTAAAACCGAGTCAACAATGTTCAGAAGTTGTTAAGAAGGCAAACAAAATAATTGGCTTTATAGGCAGGTCATTTGAGCATAAATCCAAAGAAGTTATCCTAACCCTTTACAATTCCTTAGTCCGCCCTCTTCTGGAATACTGTGTTCAATCCTGGTGCCCTTATTACCAAAAAGATATAAACAAGCTAGAACGAGTTCAACGTAGAGTTACCAAAATGATACCTAGCCTAAAGAACAAACCATACGAAGAGCGTCTTAGAGAATTAAATCTATTTCCTTTAACCCAGCGCAGATTAAGAGCTGACTTAATTCAAGTGTTCAAAATCATCAAAGGCATCGACAATATGAACTGTAGTAAGTACTTCACTATCGACCAATCTAATTACACGCGGGGAAACGGTTGCAAAATTATTGGTAAATCTTTTAACTCACACGAATCTAAGAATTTCTTCTTCAATCGAGTTGTCAACTTGTGGAATGGGCTTCCCCGAAACGTTAAAGACTGAATCACCGTTGATTCATTTAAACTCCGCCTAGACAAATATCTCGCTTCAAACCCGCCACTGACTGCGTTTGTAAATGAATAACTTTATTTTATCCCCCCCTCAGTTACTAACCCATCTGTCCCCTACTAACTTCCTAATCCTGCCACGGACATTAGTTCCAGGACAGTAATTCCCTTTCCAATGTTCCCTTACCCACTCTAAACCACTGTTTGGACACTTGATCCTCAGTGTTTTGGAGGACAAGTGACCTAGAAGGGTCACTAGATCTGTTGTTGCTTGATTTCCTTTGTACTCCTTTGTACTCCTTTGTACTCCTTTGTACTCCTATTTAAAGCAAGAACAGGATCGCTAGAAACGAATGAGAGAACAAGGAGATGGAATGGAGTGGGACCGCACTGCAGTCAATGTGAAATGGGAGGAGACCCAATAGTGGAGGATGTAGAACACATAGTAACCGAATGTACAAGATATAATGAGGAGAGAGAGGAGTTGGAGAGGTACATGAGGAATAGAGTTGGGGAGAGGGGGTGGGAGGAGATTAAGCAGAGGGAAGATAGAGGGCTAGGGGCGCTATTGGGGTTAACACAGGAGATGGAAACACAAGACATGGAGATGATAAAGAGGATGTTGGAGAAAATGTGGAGGAAGAGAAATGGGTGGGGGGGGGGGGGGGAGCGGGGGTGAGGGGGAGGGAGGAGGAAGTGAGGGGGGGTTTATACAAACAAACAAAAACTGTCTCTTAAACTATCCTTCTACTCTAAACTTTCCCTCCTACTAACGTTTCTGAGCCAGTACCGATACAAAGGTCAGCCCTGTGGATCTGCACGGTCTGCGGGCGGGTTCAAAAGAAGAAGAAGAAGAAGGCTACAGTACACTCTGAACACAAAGTATGTTCCCCGAAGTTAGTTTACTTCCTAAAGGCCTTCCTATGTACAAATAAATAGTCACATATACCCACTAATAATAGTTAACTCTATCCCACCAGCAATTAGTTTAATTAAGGCAATACATAACACCTGTCACAAATGTCCACTAACCCCAGGTTGTTATTTACTGCCAGGGGAATATGACCAACCGTTTTGTCATACCCGGGATTCGCATTAAAAATATATATAACGTACATGACAACATGTATCACCAACACTGCTAGAGCAACTTAAGGTTTAGTTATTTCAATCAATGGATATCTACTAAAACGATTGAATTGTAATGATTATCTTGATAACCTGTACATTTAGGAACCATATGGTAATCGGTATACTACTCAATAGCCAATGAAATAGTTAATTCAGTTCCGTCGTCATACACAAGGCTTTTTCTGCCAGTGGCTGGTCCCGAGAATACATTTGTAAATTAATCAGACACATCAGTGAAATCAATATTTTAAAGATATAGTTTTGACTAGGTCAACCAGACAGCATAGAAGGTATAAAGGTGACCGATAGTATTAAATGTTTTGTAATAATGCTAACCAACAAGAGAAACATTTTCAAAACACAGACAGAAATTATGATAACAAAAAACAATAACTGGCAAAAGTAGCCTATTGAGTAATTGCAAAAAAGTTGACACAAAATACTGAACCAATACCTTCTATTTTGTATGGAATAAATGTGATAATCAATCAATCAATCAATCAATCATCTTTATTTCGCAATATACATACTAATAGCATTACATATTAGCATTACATATTACATATTACATTACATATTACATACAAAAACATTATAGTAAAATGTTTCTAAGTAAAATAATACAATGAGAAATTTCAAAGTAATAGAAAACCATAGCTCTAAAAGTCAAATGAATGAATATCAACATACTCTTACAGAACTGCACATTATAGCCGTTGTCGTACCTCGTTATACTAAATGGTAACAGATAGAAGACAAAGAGGTGCTCCTGCTGATTTTATATATTGGTTTCTTGATCATAATTACATAAGGATACTAACCAAAGATTAAAAACATGACATAATCAAAAATGGATCAAACCATAAATCAAATGACAATTAAGAACTCTGACTATCAGTACAATGATTTTAATTAAAAATAATGTTAATACAAATAACTTTGATACAAATCGACTACAAATATAGAGTCAAGGGGGTATCCCACTGTTCGATGGCGAACGCCCAGCGACAGAGGGAGACAGGATTTTGTTGTCTATGTTTCAAAAATCGCCATATTCGGTCGAACATTCTCCCATTGTCACCAAAATCACAGAATGGTCGCCCTCGAGTCGCCCATGTGAGCCCAGATTCCCCCAGATTCGCCGTAGATTTTTTGAGCATACCCAAAAAACGGTTGCGAATTCAAAATGTTGGCGAATGTTGTGCGACATTCGCCCTTTGTATCACTTCATTCGCCCTTGGTCGCACTAAATTCTCACAATTCGCACCCTTGTCTCCCTATTCACCAATACCGGCGAATGTGGGCGAATATTGAGAATGTTGGGCGAAAAGGGCGAATGTTGTGAGCATGAAGAGCGAATATTGGGCGAACATGGGCGCTTGTGGGCGAATGACCGGCGACCTTTGGAGGGAATCTGGCGATTTGCACTTATTGGCAATGCTGCCTGTGGGCGAATGCGTTCGATTATGGCGAGTATTGTGCGGTGATTGTGCGAATGCAGTGAGTTTTTCGGCGAATATCAGCTAATGCAACGCGACGAAAGGGCGACATGGGTCGAATGAGGGCAAATGTAGGTCGAGTAAGGGCGAAAGATGGGCACAGAATTCATATCGGGGATGCCGCGAACCTTGCGATATGGTCGCTCCGGTTTAACTAACCTATATATATACACCAGTCGTGTGAGGGGGTCATTACGTAGTTTACCATCACTGAGAGCACACGTCCGTAATATCATCTGCGCACCACTCATCATGCCCAAAGTACATGAAGAAGGCCCAGAAGGAGATGGAGGAGGAGGAGGTGACTGGAGCCACAGCCACACCCACACCCACATCACAGTTGACACCAGGCACGAGTGACGTAGGCCGGCCTTCACGTTCACGGTCACGGTCACAGTCACCTACTTCTGGGAGAGTGGAAGTGGAGGTGGAGGAGTATGTGGCGGACCAGGAGTTGGAGATATCTACGGCGCAGAGACCACCTAATCCAAGCATATTCACCAAAGAGCAGGAGGTTGAACTGGTCAGCTGGTTTGAGGCGCGGCCATTCCTATATACCAAATCAATGGAAGAATATAGGAACAGGCAGATGAAGATGGGCGCATATCACCAGAAGGCACAAACCCTCAACGTCATTGGTAAGTTGAAATCATGCAATTATGTGTAGTATGTAATTGTGCAGTAGAAATATGCAAACAAGAAAAGTGTTTTATATGTGACATTGTGTGGGAAACAAAGTTTATTAATGTTAATAATAATACTAAAGAATCGCTGCCCTCGTTTAAAGAAATTTATCATTTGCATATTTACCTACTGCACAGTCAACATGCACACACGCTCCAATATCTGACATAATTTTTTGTAATGTAATGTGATTTTTTTTTTTTTTTTTCATACATATTACATTATAAGTGGCATAAATATGACCTTTATAAAGTGACACTGATTAATTGCTGTTGTTGATCGCCAGTACTTGTTTACCTAGTCCTACAATTAAAACAAAAAATATATGTTTATTAAAAAACATATTTTTCTTTTATTCAACAGGTGATCAGCTCTTGATATGGTTCCGTGGCATACAGACCATCTTTACCAAACTCTCACAGGAGAAGCGGGTCAAACCATTCTCCGAGAGGGAACAATGGATATTCCAGTATTTCAGGTTCCTGAACCCTCACATCGGGAGGGTGTGGTCGCCTCCACCCAGACGCCAGGTAATTATAAATATTGATTTATAATGTTAACAATAATTTATTTATTTCAATAATTCCTCATTTGATTATTCACAATAATTTTGGTAGTGTGTCTCTCAAAGTAGAATTTAATAATTATTACAAATTTTGTAAGTTTGTTTCTGCATTTAAGAATTTATTTATCTCTGAAATTAATAATTTTTATACATTTACAGGTTTCGAAGTAATTGACCACATATTCTGGAAACCAAGGCAATGTGTGATAAAATGTGCCCACATTTGTATGAGGTGTTGGGGGTTACAAACCTGTTTATGGTATCTGTCTCAACAAACATTACTATTTATATTCCTGTGTATAATATTTGTTTTTTTCTTTTTTAGCCGGTGCTACCATTTGGGGATGGTGGCGACAATGATACCACTGTTGAGTTCGTCCCCAGTGATCAGGAAGCAGATAATTAAAGGTATGACAATATAATTATATCACTATCTCCCAGTCTCTACCTTGATATATATATATATATATATATAATTATATATATATATATATATATATATATATATATATATATATATATATATATATATATATATTCCCTATACTACTCCCTATATACTCCCTAGACTGGAACAAGACCTCACGGGCTTCACTGTTCATTGCAAAGCGGTGAATGTTAAGGCCCTCAGCCTATACCCGAGAGGAAGTAAGTTGGAATATAGACAAAAAAAATAAAAAAAAATAAATAAAAAATAATATATATATAAATATATATATATATATATATATATATATATATATATATATATATATATATATATATATATATATATATATATATACAGTATATATATGTATATTAACATCTATATATATCTATATACTGTATGTACATATATATATATATTTTTTTTTTTTTTTTTTTTTTTTTTTGTATATTCCAACTTACTTCCTCTCGGGCATAGGCTGAGAGCCTTAACATTCACCGCTTTACAATGAACAGTGAAGCCCGTGAGGTCTTGTTCCAGTCTAGGGAGTGAGACATGTGAAGCACGTAGAGTACAACGAGCACCTGCCATCTTCCCTTCACATTAGGCACGGTGCTCACTCATGGCCCGAAATGACCCCATCTCTGAAGCCACCTCGTTCCCGTGCTTCACTGTCTCACCCCCTACACTCGGATTCTCACACTTACACACACACACAACGCCACCTGTTGAGCAGATAACTCACCAGGCATTGCACCCCTATAGCATATTTTGAATATGGGAATATTCATACAGTGCTATTTAATCAGGGAACAATGAGGGTATTTTATTGACGTTTCGGTGGGCTTGTGGTAATGCACTGATACCAGGTACAGCACAAATTCTATCCCAATAATATCTTCCCATTGATACATCGGGATTTGAACCCGGGACCTTTGGATTACCAGGCCAGTGGCAAGACCACTCCTCCACACCTCCCCCTATATATATATATATATATATATATATATATATACCGGTATATATATATATATACATATATGTATATATATATATATATCTATATACATATGTATATATACTGTATATATACATATACTGGGTATATATATATATATATATATATATATATATATATATATATATATATATATATATATATATATACAGTATATATATATATATATATATATATATTTAAAAATATATATAGATGAATATATTAGTGAATGTACATATACTGAATATATTTTTGAGATATATAAATATATTTACATATCGATATATACTTTTAATTATATAAATATAAATATAATACATAATATATATATATATATATATATATATATATATATATATATATATATATATATATATATATATATATATATATTTATATATATATATATATGTGTGTGTGTATTATATATATATTTTTTTTAGATATATAAATACTGTATATCTACATATAGAAATATACTTTTTATTATATAAATATATATATAAATATGTATATATCTAAATATACAGTATATATATATATATATATATATATATTCTGTATATATAAACTTTGTTTGGGATGCCTGACGTAAATATTAATGTAAATGATTGGTGTATGAATAAATATTTATATTATTTTATGAATGTTCCCTTTCTCTTTTTTACAGCTTTTGAGGGTCCGGAGTTTTCCTGGCGGTCGAGGAAGTGCGTGTGCAGGCAGTTGTCATACTTTTTAATTATTTTAATTTTTCATATAAAACAAAAAAACAATAAAACATCTTTTGGTTATTTTCAATTACCCATCTCACTACCTTATATCATTTAATCTTGGCAAGAAAACAGGTTAGTAATAACAATGTTAAAAAAGGCAAAACAAATACATTGTTGCTATACAAATAAAAATCTCGACAACATAATAATAAATTATACAAATTATATTCTTGCCTTTAAAAAAATAATAAAGTGACATATCCAAAAGAGATAAACATAGCAATGGTTTCAATGGTTGACATAATTATGTGATAAAATTAATATTGTCAATTGAAATTGTTTTGGAAAAACCTTATAACACAAACACAGTGACTAGACATATTTCTATGAGGGGTGGAGAATATATTTCAATTCCCCAATATACACATTCATCAATACTAATTACTTGATTATCAATGTAATCATGGTGTTCATCATCTATATAGAAGAAGGTGAGGGCTAAAATACTTCAATTCTCCTGTCGGTTTGGATAGAGAGTCATATTTAATGTTAATACAACGCTCAATCTCTTTCAAGGGCTTGTAATTATGAATTATACCTGTTGGCCATAATTACCGATAATCAATAGGTGTTTGACATTCGCCATTTTCGCACAACATTCGTAGTTTTCGCAATCTGATCGTCCTACATTGGTAGGACAGTCGCCCTGCAAACGCTACTGTTGCCATCATCGATCACCAAATTCGCCATGATTCGCCATCATACTTTGCACATCATTCGTCATTGTCGCTTAAATAGTCGCCACAATCGCACTTTGAGCGTACTTCTGTCGCACTGCTATCGCCATAATTCACCTTGTTCTACTTCATTCGCTTCTCAATTCGCCGTATTCGTTGCGAATTTTGGGACATTAGAAAAAAACACGGTCGCAAGGCATTCGCCATCGAAAAATCGCACAGTGGGATACAAAATACATACAGAGTTACAAAATGGAGATGATAACCTGGCTCCAGGTAACAATACGGGAGGTCGTCGAGCTTCGTGTCTCTGTACCCGATGAATTCTTGCTATAATTATGTCTAGTTCATTATGTGAGGTTGATATATTATACAAATCACGAAATGTATTGTGAATATAAGTACAAAAATATCCAAGTTGTAACCACGGGAGATTGAACCTGATGATAGATGATCTGGAATATAATTTGTTTTTATAAAATCGAGCTTGTAACCGAGCCAGGTGATGTCTCAGTAATAACAGATTACAGGACTCGGCCGCCTCGTGGCTGCTGCCGTATGAGGGAGCACCAGTTATGCGACGCAATGCATTTGAAAAAGCAACTTCAAATGCTTTGAAAAGTTTTACTCTTAAGACATTGTTGTTGTTCCATAAACAAAGTCCGTAATCAGGTATGCAATAAGAATTAAACAAAAATTAAAACGTATTTATATCTACATGTTTAAAATTCCTTAAAATGCTATTAAAACTAGCATGAAATTTCTTGAGATATAATTCTATATTATCTCCATCCTGCAGATCCGAGCGTATTATATGTCCAAGATATTTATATGCATCAACGACATCAAATATATCTGTACCTAGCTGTATTGTACATGCGTTAACTTTTTTAGTGCTGTGCGACTTACATTTCATGCATTTAGATTTACTTTTATTTATTTCAAAACAAAGATGTTCAAGTTCAGTAGACAAATGTTTATAGAGACTTTCCATTGTGTCTGTAGTTCTGGCAATTAATACTAAGTCATCAGCGTAAGACAGGATATTCATTCTAGTTATTCCTAATTTAAAGCCATGCTCTGTGTTAGCTATTTCTAATGTCGTCTATATACAATTTAAATAAAAATGGAGAAATTATACCTCCCTCCAACAGACATTTGCATATTGGTTACGTAAATAATGCATAATCATAAAAACAATATCGGCAGGCAACAGCTACTTCACAATCTCCTTCAGGTCTTTCAACTTGGGCTTGGACAGAGGGATAGGTTTCTTGTACATACAAGGAATATCATAGATGGAGAGATTGAAGGCTTGGTCTGATTTCTCACTTAAACCTTTGACAATCCGCACGCGTTCCTACGTATCATCATCAATAGTCGTTAGTTAGAATCCAACTGGTAACCTAGCTTGTAGTCTTCACTGAGGTGGAAGTAGCACGAGTCTGTGACACGGGTGAGGGTGGATTTGCAGATAATGGTGCGGCCCTTCAGACATGTATAATTTTAAAATTTCTGCCTGCTCCATCATGACAACCTGCTCAACAGGTGTTCTTGATGATGACAATGTGCTCTTCAGGTGTGAAGACGTAGTTCACCCGATGAAAACAAAATCACGATCAGCACCCATGTATGTGTTGCCTGCTCTGAAATATAAACAAAATAAATTTAGAAAATTATGACTTAGATATTGTTGGAGCAAGGATAAGTTGGTTACAAAAGCATAAGCTAACACGTGGCATTGGCTGGATGTGGGCCTTGCTTTTGAGTTTACTAATACATAATTGTTTACTAGATTAATATGTATCAATATGATACCCTTTCATATAATTTGTCATTTATTGAGATATATTATATATGACTTTTATAATGTTTATTTTTTAAAGGAGTACAAAAGAAATCAAGCAACAACAGATCTAGTGACCCCTCTAGGCTGCTTGTCGTCCAAAACACTGAGGATCAAGTGTCCAAAGAGTGGTTTAGAGTGGGTAAGGGAAAATTGGAATGGGAACTACTGCCCTGGAGCTAATGTCCGTGACACGATTAGGATGTTAGTAGGGGACAGATGGGTTAGTAACATAACACAGTTATACGTGATCTTTCATATATCTGGGAAAAAAAGAGTAACTTCTTAGTAATATACTGTATATACGCAATAATCCTTGATGAATCTGAGAGGGGAATAAAATATAGTTATTCATTTACAAATGCAGTCAGTCGCGGGTTTGGGCAAGATATATGTCTAAGTGAAGTTTAAGAGAATCAATGGTGCTGCAGTCTATAACGTCTCGGGGAAGACCATTCCACAAGTTGACAACTCGATTGAAGAAGAAATGCTTAGATTCGTGTGAGTTAAAAGATTTACCAATAATTTTTGTAACCGTTTCCCTGCATGTAATTAGATTGGTCGATAGTGAAGTACTTACTACTGTTCATATTGTCGATGCCTTTGATGATTTTGAACACTTGAATTAAGTCGCCTCTTAATCTGCACTGGGTTAAAGAAAATACATTTAATTCTCTAGGACGCTCCTCGTATTTATTCTTTAGGCTAGGTATAATTTTGGTAACTCTACATTGAACTCGTCCTAGCTTGTCTATATCTTTTTGGTAATAAGGGCACCAGGATTGAATGCAGTATTCCAGAAGAGGGTGGACTAAGGAATTGTAAAGAGTTAGGATAACTTCTTTGAATTTATGCTCAAATGACCTGCCTATAAAGCCAATTATATTGTTTGCTTTCTTAACAACTTCTGTACATTATTGGCTGGGTTTTAGGTTACTCGATATTGTTACTCTCAAATCAGTTTCTCTGTTAACACACTTAAGCTGAGTGCCATTCATTGAATAGTGTGTTTTCTTATTTCGGTTTCCTATACAGTATGTAGTACTTTACATTAATTTTATCCACATTGAAACTCATTTGCCAAATTTGGGCCCAACATGACAACTTATCTATATTGTAATGTATATCTTCAACTTGTTCTTTTGAGAGTACGCTGTTTGCAATTTTTGTATCGTCAGCAAACTTTGAGATTGTACAGGTGAAACCCTCATCTATGTCGTTGATGTAAATTAGAATGATGATAGGTCCTAGTACCGATCCCTGGGGTACCCCGCTAATTCCATTAGTCCATTTAGAATCCTTACCGTTTATGACTACTCTTTGCTTTCTGTCGCTGAGCCAATTTTCTATCCATTTCAACACACTGTCTTGTATTCCATGCACTTTTAGTTTTAGCAGTAAACGTTTGTGGGGAACTTTGTCAAAGGCCTTTTGAAAATCAAGTTATATAATATCTACAGCCTTACTCTCATCATAGAGGTTGAGGATATCGTGGAAGAATTCTAAGAGGTTTGCTAAGCAGGAACGTTTGTTATGAAAGCCGTGTTGAGTATCCTCTAAGTGATTTACGATTCTCTCTCTTATGAGCGTTTCTAGCATTTTACATATAAATGAGGTTAAGGTAATTGGACGATAGTTAAATAGATAGGTAAGGATTTGCTGTTTTCTTCTAATATCGGTGTTACGTTGGCGAGCTTCCACTAATCAAGCATAGACTGCAAGGGTTTATTGAATAGCAATGTCAGTGGTTTGGAGAGCTTATCCTTAGCTTCCTCATTATTCACTCACATGCTCATGATTCTACATTACATTATTCAACGAGTTTTTCACAACAACACAGCATGCAATCACTCCAAAAGTAACGTGACAAGGCCATAACCAGGGGTGTGGAGTCGGAGTCGGAGTCGAGGAGTCGGCTACTTTTCGCTGGAGTCGGAGTCGGTAAAAATTTCTCCGACTCCGACTCCTTTACGTGATCAATTCTTGTGTAAAGTACTTAGGTGTACTGCTAGGCCAATGTTGTCACTTTGCGGGAAACTCCCACAAATTTGTGGGATAAATTAGCATTTGTGAGAGCTGTTGTGGGAGGACATTTCAAGCAAGCAATTTGTGGGAAGTTTTTGTGGGAAATTGGGGAATTTGGGGGAGAGGGGGTGGAGTCGGAGTCGCATCCTTAACATTTCCTGGAGTTGGATTCGGAGTCGGAGTCGGATTTTATTTAATCCGACTCCACACCCCTGGCCATAACACACCTATCTTCTGATCTATAAATTATTTTTGATTGTGGCAGAGAAAACCTTGTTACTTCTAATGCCTCTAAGACCTAATTTCTCCTATCTACCCGTCACAATCTTCCACAAGGCTATCTATTACTCTTCAACAATACACAAATCAGTCCTTCATTTTCTCTCTGTATTCTTGGTGTATCTTTTTCATCTGACCTTTCTTAGAAAGATCATATTACCACTCTTGCTAAAAACACCTTCCCAGAAGTTAGGTGTGCTCAACCATCTCCGTGGGTTTTTCACCACCGCACACCTTCTTGCTTTGTATAGGGGTACTGTACGCTCATGGATCAAATATTGTTCACATGGGTGAGAAGGTTCAACGCACGTCTGCACTTCTCGAAAGAGTCGAGTCAAAAGCATTTTGCCTCATCAACTCACTTCCCCTTACTAGTTCCCTACAATCTCTTTCTACACACTGCAATGTTGCATCTCTTTCACTATTCTATCGCTATTACAACAATCAGTGTTTTTAAGAGCTCTCTAAGTGCATATCCCTTCCCTTGCGGCGAGTGTGAGGCACCCGCCTTTCAACAGTCCCACTCCTATTCTGTCCAGCTCTCCAACACAAGAATTAGTACATTTTCTCAGTCTTTCTTTTACTAAACAAGTGAACTCTAGAATGTTCTCCCCCAATCAATATTTCCTTCATCCTATGACATAGACTGCTTTAAACTTTGTGTGTCCAGGCAATAAAACCCCAAAATCCTTTGAATGTGTCTTTCCGTCACTCTTTTGGCTTTGTAACATAGAAAAAATAAAATAAAAAAGGCTTGTAACCCAAGGTCGACCCGGGAGAAACCTTTAGTCAAGATATCTCGGGAAATGAGAAATACAAGCAAAACTTTGATAAAACCTTGAGTGGCGGTCTTTCACTGATCCCGGAATTTACCCTCGTCCCTCTGTCCTTCCTTACTCACCTAGTATTTTACCATGATACTCTTTGGAATTCTCAGTCTGTCTACTTATTCCCGTGAAGCCATGTTAACCCAGGAAGCTCGTAGGTATGGTATTTGAAACGTCCCGCCAGGCGAAGATATTTTGGTTAATTCCAGACGAAAATCGTAATTTTACCATAATATCGGTATTACTTATTTATATGCGCCTATACTGTTTAATATGAAGATATTAACATGTAACAGCAATAAAACAAGTGGGAATAGTATTTGGTGGGTGAAAAAGACGTATTATTGCCGACCGATCAGATCAGGAGGGAAGAGCCGGCGCGACGTATACCCTCTCTTTCTCACTTCCCGATTGATACTGACATCTTGCAAGTGAAGTCTCTCTATTGCTATTATCTCTAACTGCCTCACCTGTGACCCTGAAATTGCGGGCGGGAAATTCGCGACAAAATTTACCCGATAGAAGGGGGGATAAGAGGACAAATATGGGATAAGTGGGGGGGGGAGGGGGAAGGAGGGAAAGGGGGGGTGGTTTGGACACATGTGGAGCAGTGATAGGAGGTATGGAGGGGAATTATCTCACTTAATCACATATTGCTTTGTTTTTAGTATCAGTGGGGTGTTTTGAAAGGCCTTTTTTTTATGCCTAATCTCGTAAGAGTCCCGGCGCCTTCGCCCACTTAAACCTCTTAACCCTGTCTGTCATACATTAAGGATTAACCCGGGAACTGCGGGGAGACTCTTAAGAGTTCCCCCGGCGGACTGCGGGGAGACTCTTATGAGTGAGTGAAAAAAAAAATCAACTTTTGACATCGAATTTTTTTTTTTTTTTTTTTTTTTTTTTGGCCCCTGGGCCATGCAAAATCTCAGTCCTCTACCTCCCCTCCTTCCCCACTTTCCTCCTCTCCTTCAGTTATCACCTATTTTCCCTGTTATTCCCTTATTCTGAGGTATATTTTCGTGCTAACATTAGCGAGTTGCAAGCAGGGTGTTGTCATCACTGATGGCAAGCGAGTGCAAGAGAGAGAGAGAGAGTATCGATCGACTGTGTCTCAGTGGCCTTGGCGGAAATTGGCGGGAAAGCAGTTTGCCTCACCCATACATTATACAACTCGCGGGCTATATCTCCGATTTTGACCATCCAAACGCTGTTATCACTCGTTTTATTGTTGTTTCAGGTTAATACCTTTATAATCAACCCATAATAGGTGCATATGGATAAGTATTAATGCTATTAATGGCACAATGAATATTTTAGTGACGGAAACACCTCAAATACGTCAGCACAGGGGGACGTTTCCAATTACCCCCATGCGCACTTCAGAGGTTAAGGATTAAGGAAGATGTGGGTTTGCTTCAGGGAGATGTGGAGGGCATGAAGGGATGGTCTGAACATTGGTTGATGCCTTTTCATCCAAAAAATGCAAGTACATGCGGATTGGGACAAGCAAGATAGACAAGGTAGGATACAGTATGTATGAAGCGATGGAGGAAGTGAATGCCGAAAAGGATATAGGAGTAGTGATAGACAATAAGTTAAATTTCTCAGAACATTTAGCAGAAAAGATAAACAAAGCCAATAGAATTGTAGGGCTGATAAGGAGGACATTTGTGTCACTTGACGAAGAAATCTCCAGGAATCTTTATACAGCGCTGGTTAGGCCGCACCTGGAATATGCGAACCAGGTGTGGGCTCCATATATGGTAAAGGATATAGAAGCAGTGGAGAAAGTGCAGAGGAGAGCTAGCAAGCTAGTACCAACGTTGAAGAACGCGGGCTATGAGCAGAGGTTGAAAACACTGGGACTTCCGACACTAGCAAATAGGAGAAAGAGAGGGGATATGATAGAGACTTTTAACCCGTTGAGCCCCGGCTAGTTATAATATTTTGTTCACCCCAGTCCCAAGCCATTTTCACTTATTTTGTTTGTTTGCTAAAATGGAAGACAAGGATGAGAAATGAAAAAAAAACAAAAAAAAAATCACCTCTGACATTTTTTTTTTGGGGGGGGGGGAGCTTCAAAAAAAATTGTTGAGCCAAAATGGAAGAGAATGGTGAGAAATGAACACACAAATAAAAAAAAACTCATTTCGGTCATTTTGGGGGCAGGGGGGGGGGGGGGGGGGTTCAATAGTTCGTCTCCCCCGCATGACCACCCGCCCGGGAGCACTAGGGTAAAAACTGAGTATGGCATTGTACGGCATACATCCTAAGGAGTATCTCACATAAATCTCAAGCCTCTAGCTCCCATACGACCAGAGTAATGAAGGTTCAAAGTGGCGGTAAACTAGGGGTGTAAACTATCCCCACTAAGCCCACCACCACCAGCCGCGCGGCTGTCTCGGCCCGCTCACACCTACTGGCCCGGCTCCCCCACACACTACGGTACCTCCCCCTCCTATTCTCCCGCCATTTCCTACCTTACGAGCCACGTAAGTGTTTTTTATATGTCGGACGCACGTGATGCGTCGCTGGGAGTTGGTGATCAAAGACTGCCGACGCAACACGTGCGACGCTGGGTCTCAACGGGTTAAGATAGTGTCAGGAAAGTATGATGAGGATGTGTGTGAAGGTATCTTCTTGATGCGGGAGGGAACAAGAACGAGAGGACACTCTAAGAAAATTTACAAAGAAAAAAATAGGCTTGAAAAGGCAAAGAACTCATTTTGTGATAGAGTGGTAAATGAGTGGAACGCACTGCCCCAGTATGTAGTCGATTCCGAATCAATAAGGAAGTTTGAAAGTAATCTTGATAAAGCATGGGTAAGACAAGATTTGAAGTTTGATTATAAAGCAAAAATACAGAATAGTAAAAAATTTGCGTCTGCTGCCGCCGCCGCCAACACCGTGAACGACCGCAGTAGTGCAAATACTGGCACTGAGCTGGATACACAGGCCTAGTTTGCCTTTTTCCAGAGGATCTACTGTAAGAAACTGTAAGACTATATGACGCGATCGCGTCATATGGCGGTTTGCCCAAAAGTATCATATGACGCGATTGCGTCATATGACCTTAGTGAAATAGCTCAAGAATAAGTTTATGACGCAATTTACGTCATATTGAGCTCAGTAAGTTAGGTAAGATAGATCATATAATCTGTCGGTTGGTGGCAACCCCAACTTCCTCCGACTTCTAACGGTCCCTCAGTGTGAGAAAGAGTGTTGTGGGGGAGATACCGGGCGCTCGGCAACCCCTAACTTACGGAGCTAAATATGACGGTGAGAGTTAACCTGTTAGGTGCGAGCTATTGGTAGTGCCCACCTACCGCCAAACGAAGATATTAGGCTTAATTCCCTCCTAAAATCGTCATTTTACGATAAATATCGTTATTACTTATTCATATGCGCCTATTTTACGTTTAATATGAAGATATTAAGCCTCCCGTATTTTTACGACGCGATTGAGTCATAACGCCACCCCTCCAAGAGTGCTCGTATGACGCAATCGCGTCATAATGCCACCTGTAAGTTAGAAATATTCGCCAAAAATAAGTTTATGACTTGATTTTGACGCAATTTGGACTGGTAAGTTAGGCATTAGGTAGTTACAAAAGGAAGTATCTAGCAACCCCATAGCGTCCTTCTCTGAGGAGCCCGGGCCTTTGTTAAGTCAGTAGTTTCCCGGCCCCCAGACTGTGAGGCAGGGTCCCGGCCCTTTAAATTCTGGGCTCCCTCCCTCTGGCCCACCATGCCTAGCTATAGGCAGGCAATTATGGATTATTTCATCTACCCAGTGAAAGTGTTTAGTGAATAATTTGAACTATATATGTATATAAGATGTTACTTGTGACTTTTGGTGACTGAAGGGAGTGAATCTTGGTTAACCCCTTGAGTATTGATGTAGTTTTGTCTAGGTATCATTGATGGCTTTACACTATTTTTTGCTTGAAAGACAAATATATTTATCAAAAAATACTGCCTACGAAATAAATACATTATAATCACAAAGATGTCACAGGAATGCTTACAGGAAGCTTACAGGAAGTATGGTAAGTACTCTATGGAATTTTAGTTATATTACAGTATAATTATATTATATATATATATATTATATATATATATATATACAGTATATAACAGCCCCAAGGTCCCGAGCAAGCCCAAGGCCCATAATCGAGTATTTATATTATTATTATATTTTGTATTTTATTTAAATATTAATTTATTTTATTTATTATTGTTTTTATCTATTTTATTTTATTATTTTCATTTTATTTATGTTTATTTTTTTTATTTTATATATATATATATATATACCGTATATATTGGTTTTGTTATTCCTGTTCCCCAGGGTGTCTAGCGGATCAGCCCCAAGGTCCCGAGCAAGCCCAAGGCCCATAATCGAGTATTTATATTTTTTTTATATTTTTTATTTTATTTATTTTATAGATATATATATATATATATATATATATACTGTATATATGTATATATATATTTTTGTTTTTTTTATTCCTGTTCCCCAGGGTGTCTAGCGGATCAGCCCCAAGGTCCCGAGCAAGCCCAAGGCCCATAATCGAGTATTTATATTATTATTATATTTTTTATTTTATTTATTTTATTTATATATATATAATATAATTATATATATATATATATATATATATATATATATATATATATATATATATATATATATATATATATATACATATATACCCGGTATACTGTATATATATGTTTTGTTCTTTTTTATTCCTGTTACCCAGGGTGTCTAGCGGATCAGCCCCAAGGTCCCGAGCAAGCCCAAGGCCCATAATCGAGTATTTATATTATTATTACATTTTTATTTTATTTATATATTTATTTATTTTATTTTATTTATTTTATTTTAATTTATTATATTTTTATTTTATTTATTTTATATAAATATATACAGTATATATTATATATATATATATGTATATATATATATATATATATATATATATATATATATATATATATATATATATATATATATATATATATATATATATATATATATATATATATATATATATATATATCTATCTATTCTATCTATATGCTCAGGCCCAATCCCCATTTTGGGGGTAGCCGACTCAAGACAGAGCAAGAACAGGGAAAACACAAAAACAACATAAAACAAAAAATAAACACAGATAAAAAACACAAACTCTCACACATCCAGGTCACCCAGGAGAAGACCCAGAGACCAGGGTTACCAAGGTCGCTCCAGCACTCCCCCGGGACCACCAGGAGAGGTTCCGATCTCGGCAGGCAGACATGCAGCGGAGCCAAAGCGACAAGCCCTCCCACTGTATATATATATATACAGTATATATATATATATATATATATATATATATATATATATATATATATATATATATATATATATATGTATAATTATATATACAGTATATGTATATATATATATATATATATATATATATATATATATATATATTGTATATATATATATATGTATATATATATATATACAGTATATATATATATATTTTTTTATTCCTGTTGCCCAGGGTATCTAGCGGATCAGCTCCAAATCCCGAGCAAGCCCAAGGCCCATAATCGAGTATTTATATTATTATTATATTTTTTATTTTATTTATATATTTATATAAAAGTGTTGTACATTGTGGCAAAGATATACAACTGTATAAACATTCTCATATATTTACATAACAATAACAATGCATGGAAACAATTGCGCATAGCTCGCGAACCAATTACGCTATATTATTTTGGTTTTCACCATTAGAAAGAGCACAATTTTCCGATTCCGGTGATATATACAGTTATATACGTATCCAAGGAAATAAAGCAACGACGAGGTGGGGAACAGCTCGGAACCCGGCTAGCGTCGGCGGAACAGAGACGGGTGAAGCGTAAATATTCGCATTTTGGCTCTTCATTTCAAATATTCATAGCGCAAAAAGTATTTGTCGTAGGAACTTCTAGTTTTTTTTATACTCATCAGCATTATTTGCCGTATTCATACAGCCTAAATTTAAGACCATACACTTCGTAACAACGAAATAAATCGAAAATGTTATATACCATATCAATCAAAATCATATATTTTGTTTTTTCGGTCACTGCTTGAGAACTATTGAAGATAAAAAAAATCTGTTTTCAGATTTGGAAAGAGGAGAAAAGATTCTATTATTTGAGCAAACAAAATATATGGTCATCACTCACAATTTAGAGATAAGACGGTGTGAAGACAATTGCATGGGAAATAATTGTATCCCGGACTCATTTACACTTTCATATTTCGATTTATTTACATTTTGTTTTGTTTTATCATGTACTATAAATATTCCTTTTTCCATTGACATATGATACATCCCAATAAACAGCATTCTGGTGGATGAAAATACAGAAAAACACAAGGCTTCAAAAACTCGCCCAGCTTGGTATTTCATGACAAATTTAGAGAAGGTCTTACCATAAGTTACATATTTAAGTTACCGAATGCGGGAGGGTTAAAATGTAACAGTAATAAAACAAGTGGGAATAGTATTTGGGGGTATAAAAGACAAATTATTGCCGACCCTCCAGTCATGAGGTGTGAGCCGAACGAGACATATACCCTCTCTCTCATAGCATAGAGGCATAGAGGCAGACTAGGGGCTCTCTCTCACTCTCTCCCCACGCACTCGATATGTGCAGGAGAACACCTTGGAACCAGGTTGGAGAGATTGGCGCTGTTAATAAACCGATAAACAAGGGAGAAAGAGGAAAAATGGGTGATAATTGAAGGGAGAGGGAAAGGGGGAAGGAGGGGGTTTTGACATATGTGGAGGAGTGATAGGAGGTGTGGAGGGGAATTATTTCACTTAATCACATATTCCTTTGTTTTAAATGCTACTGGGGCCTTTTAAAAGGCTTTTTTAGGCCTTGGATCTTAAGATGTTTGTCTCCTTTCACCACCAAAGCCTCTTAAGAGTCTTCTCGCCGTTTTCGGGTTAAGAGTCCTGGTGGCTTTCCCGGGTTAAGAACTCAAACCTTGATGAAACCTATTTATTTGCAGTAATATGAGTTCGTATAATCAGTAATGAAATAGAGAAGAGACTAAATTAGTATTATAGATACAAATACTTCAATATAATTAATGATTTATTGTGGTTAGGGTACAAACATTCGGCTATTTGTCCAATCTCAGCTCACCGAAGGATCTACAGTTATAATGTAAATCCATTGTTCGCCGTCCACCCATTCGGTAGCAATTTTTGCCCACTTATTGTATTTTCTTCTTCTATATCTCTGTGATATTGTAATTATATAATTTATAATTTAGCGGCTCGCTTGGTGTAGTGACTAGCGTCTCGGACTTCCACCCAGAAGGCCCGGGTTCGCGCCCACGCTCGGCCTATTAAAGATTTTTCACAAGCACTGAGTCGTTACCATCCCTCATGAGCAAAGGGAGGGGGTAGTAGTACAGGACCCCAATGGAAATACGCCTAATCGGCCTTATTGAGCTATCCTTAGCTAGCTTAGCATGCGCTAGCTTTAAGAACTATTATTATTATTATTATTATTATTATATTCTGGCTCTCAATAGGTGATATCATAGCGATTACAAATGATCTGGAATGAAAAGGTTGATTGCGCTTTTGTGTACCCCTTTAGTTCTCATAAACTATTCCTAAGATGAAACACATCATATATTATTAACCAGAATACTATGATATTAGTGTAATCATATTACAATGGATACATATGAAAACTTAAGAAATTAATAATTATATCAACGAAAAACTAAATACAGATTATCATGAACGTTGCCATATATTTATATATATATATACTGTATATATATATACCGTATATATATATATATATATATACTATATATATATATATACGTATATATATATATATATATATACTGTATATATATATATATATATATATATATATATATATATATACAGTATATATTTATATATATATATATATATATATATATATATATATATATATATATACGGTATATATATATATATATATATATATATATATATATATATATATATATAAACTCAGAGAATGTGATAGAATAGATATACATATATGATATCAACATATATTTCCTTGGAGTAACGTTCCAACTACCATTAATCCACAATGGCTCATAATTTCTAATTTGCTATACGTTTATCAAGAGTGGAACACATTGTTTGGTGCATTATATTGTTTATCACTTATTTCTTTTCACCAGTTCCTTTTATTTTCAAGCAATGAGTTTTATTAACGCAGCCACTTGCAATGCTCCATATGAAGTGAAAGTGAAAAATCTGTCGGACTTTAGTCGTTTCATCTCCCTCGCGATCTTCTTGCCTCACACGTTCCCAGACTCCCGAACGACCTCTCTCCAGTTTTATTGAACTTTGTGTTTTACTTCTGGCTGAGGACTGCGGAATATATTTAACTTGTGTTATATTTCTGCCAGTTCATGACCTATATTTAAAGGTATATTATCACTCACAGGTTTTCAAAGGAAAAAATTCATTCTTATTACCCAATTCATTCCCACACGATATGAATGATTTAATGTCATTCACATTTGTAGATATTTTTTCCTTCACTATCTGGGCCTCAAATAGCAAAAGTATTACCTAACATATATATATTTATTTTTTCTATGTGAATGAGGGAGACAAAAGGCATAAATGCCTGCAGCAAGTGCCTCCCCCATATTTGAAAGAGTGACAGGGCCAAAATAAAGGGACGTTCGAGCTAAAATGCCTTGACACACAGAGTTTGAAGCAATTTAAGTCATAGGAAGAGGGAAAGACTGATTCTGGGAGAGAGTTCCAAAGCTCAGCAGTTGAATAAAAGAAAATCTGAATAGCGTTTCACTCTTGGGTTGGAGAGTTGCACAGAGTAGGGGTGCAGTTGTGTTGCAAGGCGGGTACTACGTACCCTATGTAGAGGAGGTAGTATACACTGGGGAAGCTCAGAGGAACACTGATTATTGTAGTAGCGATAGAACAGCGAGAGAGATGCAACATTGCGGTGAAGAGAGAGACATTGCAGAGAGTTATTGAGTGGACGGAAGTTAATGATACTAAAGGCTTTCCTTTCTACTTTGTCTAGGAGTGCGGTGTGAGAGGATCCTCCCCACACATGTGAACAATACTCAATACAAGGACGCACTGTGCCCCTGTACAGAGCAAGAAGCTGTGCAGGGGTAAAGAACCCCCTAAGGCGATTGAGCACACCCAGCTTCTGGGAGGGTGCCTTAGCGAAACTGGTAATATGGTCTTTCCAAGTGAGAGCAGAAGAAAAAGAGACACCAAGGACATTGAGAGAAGATGAAGGGTTGATTTTTGTATTGTTGAAGAATATGGGATAGTCCTCTGGAGGTTCCTGACGGGTAGTAAGATATAGTAGCTAGATCAGAAGATAAGTATTTAATGGTTTCATTACGTTTGCTTTTGAGGGACTGCTGGCTGGGGCGTTCTTGAAAACTAATTGAGTGGTGTAAGGTAGAGTCGTCTGCATATGAATGGATGGGACTGGATGTACAGTTGAGAAGATCATTTATGAAAATTAGAAGGAGAATAGGAGATGGGACAGAACCCTGGGGAACACCGGAGTTGATAGGATGAGGAAGTGAGCGATGGCCGTCCACAACCGCAGCTATGGAACGGCCGGAAAGGAAATTAGAGATAAAGGCACAGATGGAGGGACACAAACCGAAGGAGGGCAGTGTGGAAATTAAAGATTTGTGCCAGACTCTATCAAAGGCCTTTGATATGTCAAGTGCAATAGAAAAAGTCTCACCGAAGTCCCAAAAGTTGGATGACCAGGAGTTAGTAAGATATGAAAGAAGATCACCAATAGAGCGACCCTTAAGGAAGCCATACTGGCGATCTGAGAGCAGATTATGAGAAGAGAGATGCTTAAGAAATTTGGAAGCAAGAATAGTTTCAAAAAGTTTAGAGATACCAGAGATGAGAGCAATTGGATGATATTTGGAGGGTTGAGAGCGGTCACCCTTCTTTGGGACAGGTTGAATGAGAGCAAACTTCCAGCAATAAGGAAAGATGTTAGAGAAGAGACAGAGACGAAAGAGTTTGCCTAGCCAGGGGGTCAGCACGGAAGCACAGTTTTTAAGTACAACAGGAGGAATACCGTCCGGACCGTACGCCTTCTTAGTATTAAGCCCAGAGAGGTTAGAAAGTACATCTTTAGAAGAGATTATGATATTAGGCATAAGTAGGAGAGACGGGGGTGGAGAGGGAGGAATAGCACCGGAATCATCCAAGGTAGAGTTTCTAGCAAAAGTTTGAGCAAAGAGTTCAGCTTTGTCAGAGGAAGAAGTGATGGTTGTGCCATCAGAGTGGAAAAGGGGAGGGAAAGACGAGGAAGAATAGTTGTTGGAAAGGTTTTTGGCTAGATGCCAGAAAGCTTGGGAAGAGCTAGAGTTGGATAGTTCAGTACATTTATTTATTATTGATGAAAGAGTGCTTGGCAAGTCGAAGAACAGATTTGGCTTGATTCCGGGCAGAAACATAGGAAGAATAGAGATTCTTAAGATTTAAGGCGTTAGTACCGTTTGAATGTTTCCTCCTTGTTGTGGACAGCAGTAGAGCAAGCGTGAGTAAACCAAGATTTTTTTCCATTAGACTGAGAGAAAGAAAATGGAATGTACGCTTCCATACCCGAGAGGATTACCTCGATAATGTGTTCAGCACTCTCCGAGGGTCCTCGGCCACGGAAGCAGAAGTCATTCCATGGGAAATCAAAGAAGTACTGCAGTAGAGCCTCACAGTCGGCAGCGCCAAATTGCCACAAGCGCCGACGGCTGGGATGATCGGATGGCCGTACTGAAGAGATAGGACAGGTGACGGATATATGTTTATGGTCGGAGGAGCCCAAAGGAGAGAAAAGATTGACAGTATAAGAAGATGGGTTAGAAGTCAGAAAAAAGTCAAGAATGTTGGGCCGATCTCCGAAGCGATCCGGGATACGGGTGGGTTGCTGGACCAGTTGTTCTAGGTCATTTATGATAGAAAAGACGTAGGCTTGTTCACCAGGTTGGTTAGTAGAGTGAGAGGAGAGCCATTGGCGGTGGTGAACGTTGAAATCTCCTAAGATGGAGATTTCAGAGAAAGGAGAGATAGATAGAATGTGTTCCACTTTAGAGTTTAGATAATATATATAAGCATATATAAGCATATATCATTTATATATATTCATCACCCCATCAATTTACTTACAAATAAACCTAATTAACCCTTTCACGCATTTATGATGCAGAGGTTGCCAGATTAGCAATAAGAAATAGAGTTCTCTCACTCCTATAATTACCTCTCCAAAATTAGTTTTCTGCCCACAGCTAACTCAAAGACAACTGCAGAGGTTGAAGTAACTAAACTAAAGGTTTCTAAATACCCCTGATGGTAACAAAGGCTTTAAAGTATCCCCAATAGGCTCAACATCACGTCATATGTCGGAGAGGGTTAATGAAATCAATGAAACTAATGAATATAAATATATATATATATATATATATATATATATATATATATATATATATATATATATATAATAGGACTACAAACCGAAGTTTCGAAAGTTCTTCAGTCCTGTATTTACTTTTGACTTAAAAGCCCAGCATTGATGTATAGTAAGCGATAACAAAAATCAATTACAGTGATCGAGTTCATTTGAATTCAAATCGGAAAAAAAAAAAAAAAATACTGTATATTATTATCTACCATTATATAACTCAATTGTCTGGCACTTTAGAGTTTCACGTGCAGTTTGGGTCACCTATTTAGCTTGACAAAGCTCAGATTGAAGAGAGATTTAATTGCAATATATAACATCGTAAAGACCATGATCATATAAATGTTGATGACAAGTACTTTACAGTTGACCAGCCATATTACACAAAGGATTTTTTTTTTTTTTTTTTTACACGACAAAACTCAGAACATGCTAAGTATAAACTTTTAAATAACCTGCCGAGAGAAGTTTTTAACTGTGAGATTGTATTGACTTTCAGAGCATGCCTAGGCAAATTACTGTAATCAAACCCTCATTTACTTTATTTCATCAATTTGTAGGTCAATTGGGACATGTACTATTGCCCACAAAAGTGTCGTTCCTCTGAGCCTAAATAGTGGTGTGCTAGATTTGGCAACTTGAGCAACAAGGTTGTCTCCCCCTCTACATCCCAGCCCTCTCCTCGAATAGTTTCTGAGGTTTACGAAGCAGGTTGTGAAGCATTTATCAACTTATTCTCCCAGAGAGGACCAGAACTTCTGTGGGCATTAGTACAGTCAACCAATGGCGACGCACCCATTTGAATCAGTATCAAACGCAAATTATACAATGCTATGCTGTATTATAACCCAGGTGACTCAGATCTTGGCTTTATAGGTTCAAAGATTCGAATTGGTGAAGCCTTATACTGTATATATCGAGAACTGTACCTACGTGGGCAAGGGACTGGTGTTCTCGAAAAAAGGCTCAGGCCTGATGTTCTTTTCGACTACCAGTGTGCTGGCTTAATAACTCAATAGGGTTCATAGCCTCTGAAGTCCTATTTTAAATGTTTACGCGTGCACTTGATATGCATTAGGCGTGGCGTGCAGACGTATTATCGGAAGTCTGTTTATGTTTTTTGTTGGCTAGGGTGTTTCTTATTTTCATTTATATATCATATTTCCGTGTTCATTTCCTCCTTTCACATATTGATGGCAGAGTAGGTGACTCTGCTCTTTGGTTTTCTATTTCCTTGCCTTCTGACCTCTGTGATGCCCCCCCTCGCTCTGGGCCTGAATTGACAGGGACGAGGCTCCCCGATACGAGGATTGAGAGGGTATAACAAACATTAATTTTTCCTCCATTTTTTCTAGCGTCCATGGTGCGTTTCTCACTTCCCCCTTCTGGAAGTTCTGGGGAAGTGGGATGGATATTGATCCTCCCTCCCCTCCCCCCCTCAGGGGAAGGGATCACCCTCCTGATCATCCCCCTAAAGCGTCCGTGATTGCCCCCGAGAATTATTCCTTCGCAATGCTGCATGCGTCTGGTTCGGTGTCCCTTGCGAGCCTCAATTCCTTCTTGATTAAGAAGGTGAATGATGGTAGGGCATGACCAGTTGTTACGTCCTGGGATATATAAACACTGGGCTCTTTCTATTGGACTAGGTATGCGGCAACAAGCAACAACGAAAAACGCTAGATCCAACCCTTATCTATAAACCCAGGCAACAAACCACCCTAAACCGTCAAGAGTCCTGCCTGGACAACGAGGTATCCTATGACTCGGTTACAGGGTGCACGCACTATAGACTGCTGATAGTCAAGCAGGCTATATAAAAGATCACCCAATTAAGTTGACTTAAAGCTTCAAGGAAAAGATAGATAACGGAATTAAATTGCAGAAACAATTTAATAACAAACTAGAAGAAAGTACATTTAACGTTACGTTAATTAATACAACTAATCACCCCTGCGTGAAAGAAGGTGAAAGCAAACAGTCCTCAAAACATCGTACTGGTAGACAAGATGCAGGTTTCTAAACTGCATGCGGCTACTGTAGGATTTGATGCTTAGCAAAGAAAGTACGTTACGGATTTAGAGAACTCTTAACTCATAAGCAGGAATAAATACTAGTGATAGGCCATACAGTGTATAATGGCATAGGTATAATTAAATAAAGGCAGCAACTCGCAACATAACCACATACAGGTGTGCTTCTCACTCTTAGTCAGGCAAGCCTGCTTGGACAGAGTCTCTAAGCCACACCCTGACTCACAATGCTCACAAAAACGGTAAACTGTGGCACAATAACAAGCATACAGAAATAATAAACCCCTAGCTGTTAATCTGGCAGGCGGCAGAGGTCTAGCCGGAAGGATATAGGCTTCGGATACCCGGGCTGAGCCACCTGCTCTAGCCTAGGGACGTTCCCAGGTCTGTGCGCCAAATTACTCTAATTGAAAGGGTGCTCTCTTGAGAGACTCAGATCGCAAGTATCTGACTCTCTCCTGGTGACCCTAAAACAAAAGCAAGACGTGCTAGCGCAGTGCTGAGTGGACTAGGCAAGGGCCCTCACACAACACAACACTAGACACACAGGGACACAGACAAGAAAATGCCCCAAGACTCCCACGGGTATCCTAGTCAAGTCGTGCGGATCCACAGGACTCGCACCAGCAGACTTTACTTAAAGGATCGCAAAAAGCCTCCCCTCCGGTCTAGCCCCTGCTAACCTGACACAAGAACACACTAGCAAGCATGAAACCACCAAATATGAGACAACAAAAAAAGCTTCCTTGGTCTCATTAACAATTACATCTCTGCATAAGGCCCAAAATCCTATCTAGTTATCTGAGAGCTCGTCGTTAATACAATAATAGATATAAGGTCTATCAAGGGGATGGGATAATTAAATAGATTGGTGAAGTAGTGGAAGGAAGGTATACAAAGTAAGAGAGAAAGTTTCTAAGTGGGGTTGAGAGGGATAGATATCAAGGGGGTCCGAAGGGTACGACAGTGAGGTGAGCTCTGAGTCTTGAATCTGTCTGGACCCCACCCTAGGCATGCAAAATACATCCCATGCTTGGCAACACTCAACACAGTTGCCGGGTCAAAATCCTCTACCCCTGGCGTGAGTCGAAACTAAGCCTAACGTTGCTATCAAATGCACGTGGCAACATCAGGCTCGTCCCAAGCTGGACTCTCCGCGCGAAGCAACGTCCCCCAGCCGGTCTCTCTCTCCCGCTCGTCTCCTCCCACTCTCACTAGACTTACATCTTATATATTATAATGAAACAATCAACTATCGAGAATAAAATATACTAAGATGCGTTGGTTAAGAATAAGGGCAGCTTCAAGCTGTGAAACAACATAAGAATATCCCAGACATTAGTTACATTGTCGTAGGATATATACTAAGGAAAAGCCGGCCGGCCGGCTGCCGCCAGCCGGTTTCTAAACGGCTGGGCAGCCGACGCACGCGCATGCCCGCACGTGGCTACTATGCAGGAGCGTCACACAGTAGACCAGGTCGAGAAGCTTGCCAGTGGTGACCTCCTTGTTAAAACGATTAATGCTTCCCAGGTTAAGGACTTACTCAAGTTACAAAAATTCATTGTTATGATGTAACTGCTCACATCCCGGTGTTAATGTATTCCTGCAAGGGGGTAACCTATTGCAGGGATTTCTTGTCCATGTCTGAACAGGACATTGTCAATGAAATAGCCGATCAGTTTGTCGTTGCCGATAGATTCATTCAAATGGCGAACGTGTTAAGACTCTCACGGTTGTATTGACCTTTGGTATGGCCAAACTCCCAGATGCTGCGTATGTTGGGTACGAATGTTGGCCTGTTAGAGTTTACATCCCTAACCCCTTACGTTGCTTTAAATGCCAGCAATCTCGACACACAAACGAAGCTTGCCGTTCTTCTCAGGTTGTTTGTGAGCGTTGTAGTGGACAGGGTCATGAATCTGAAGGATGCATTAAGACAGTTAAGTGTGTAAACTGTGCAGGTGCTCACTCTACTCCCTCTCGGGATTGTCCCAAGTGGTCGCTAGAGAAAGAGGTCTGTACACTCAAGGCCACTACGGGAGTCTCGTATTTCTAAGCTAGGAAGAAGGTGGAGGAGTTGCATGCGACTCCTCAGCTAAATGTTTCCTATGTTCGGCAATGAACTATCGGCCTCAGATGTGCTCTGTGGGGACCCAGACTTGTTCTGTGTCTACCAAGACTGATCTTTTCACTCCTGCTACACCTGCTTAGTCTCAGCCTTCTATTGCCCACTGTTCCTCCTCTATCTCTGCCAATGTCTTTAAAGCTACCACTGACTATACCACTTCCACTGTCTCTACCACTTCCACTGAGTCTACCGATACCTCATTGTCTGATTCTAATACTCTGTCTACCTCTTCCCCTCCTGTTGCTTCAACCTCTGACTCTGCTTCTGCAGGATAAATCCTCTTATTCTCACGCTGCTGCTTCTCCTCCTCCTGCTGGGTAGAATGGCAAGTCTGAATCAAATAAAGTAAATTTAATCCCCATCAGCCGTCCGTCTTATATGCACATCATCCCATCTCCAGCTCCCTCGAAGGAGTCCTCCCAGCCTCACTGGGGGGGGGGGGGTCTACAAAGAGGATAGAGGTCGCTGGTGGCAAGCCCCGGTAAACGTCCTCGGGTTTCCCTCGAAAACAGAAGAAAAACTAAGCACACTGGGCATCCCAATCACTCTTAAGCCATGGAGTATAAGATACTTCAGTGGAACTGTAGAGGTATTAAGAATAAATTACAATACTTAGCACTTCTGTTGCAATGACATGTACCGTCAGTTTTTTGTCTATATGAGACGAATTTGGAGGATCACGCTGATCCTCTTCCATATAAACACTACTATTCGTAAAGAAGACATGAGGGTCATGGGATTGCGATTTATGGACATAAATCGCTTGCCCACTCAGCAGTGCCCCTGTTTCTGCCCTGTAAGCTGACACATGCAGGGTCAAAATTTGGGTCACGTACCTGACTATTTTGTTCTCTGTATTGTCCTCCTCAGGTTCCGATTGATTATGATTTTTGTTTTTATCTTTTTAATTCATTGCCGAATTCATAAATTATTTTAGGCGACTTTAATACACATCATCATTAGTGGGGTAGTATGAGGTGTTATGGTCTCGGCAAAGAAATTGCGAATGCATTACTTTAATTTTACTTCTGTTTTTTGAACGATGGTAGTGCGACTTGTGTAGACGATCGTACAGGCCCTAAATCAAGCATAGACCTGTCTTTGTCATCTCTCATAATACTACCTAACATCACTTGGAGCACTTTCGATGATTCTATGGGAAGTGACCACCTACCGATCTGTCTTTCATATTCATGCGATTTTGCTCCTCCACTGCCGCCCATTAAATTCAACTTTAACAAAGCAGACTAGGGTACCTTCTCCAGAATTGCTACCTTTGATATATCGGGGGTTTGACATTTATAACAAGGTACCTCACATTCAGACTTGCATTTTACATGCAGCCGAGGCTGCTATTCCTAAAACTTCTACAGTCCACACGAAGCATAGAGTTCCGTGGTGGTCACCAGACTGCCGACAAGCGCTCATTAAACGTAATAGGCGATACAGGATTTTTGATAAACAGCCCTTGGAAGTCAACTTCATTGCTTATAAGAAGACAAGGTTTGAGGCAAGGAGAGTAATTCAATCCGCAAAGCGTAATGCCTGGCGTTCTTATGTGTCCACGGTGAGTCAATTCACTCCATTGAAAGAGGTCTGGGCCACTATAAATGTACTAAACAACAAGTATACTCGTTCACGCATCACCACTCTCAGGGTGAACGATAATGTCATCGATGATCTCGTGGACGTTGCCAACACGATTGCCAGGCATTTTGCAGATGTTAGCAGTTCGGCCAACTACGATTCCCGTTTTTTAGACCATAAATGGCAGGCCAAACTTCATCATTTTGACTTTGCCACAGAAGATGTAAACTCTGATTACAGCTGTGAGTTTATGATGAAGGAACTAATCCTTTCCCTAAACATCTGTAAAGGTTTGAGTCCGAGTACTTCGCAAGTCTATCTATCTATCTATTGCCGGACACCTTACTTCCCTTAATGAGGGTGGCCATACACAGAAGGCCCCCAAGTGGACCTATCCCATGTAAGAGGGACAACCCATACCAGTTTACTGAAGGACTTACAGGATTGACCACTTAATTAATAGGGGAGGTGTGGTGGAGTGGTCTTGCCACTGGCCTGGTAATCCAAAGGTCCCGGGTTCAAATCCCGATGTATCAATGGGAAGATATTATTGGGATGGAATTTGTGCTGTACCTAGGTATCAGTGCATTACCACAAGCCCACCGAAATATCAATAAAATACCCTCATTGTTCCCTGATTAAATAGCACTGTATGAATATTCCCATAATTATTCAAAATATGCTATAGGGGTGCAATACCTGGTGAGTTATCTGCTCAACAGGTGGCGTTGTGTGTGTGTAAGTGTAAGAGTTCGAGTGTAAGAGGGGGTGAGACAGTGAAGCACAGGAACGAGGTGGCTTCAGAGATGGGGTTGTTTCAGGCCATGAGTGAGCACCGTGCCTCATGTGAAGGCAAGATGGCAGGTGCTCGTTGTACTCTACGTACTCATGTACTCACATGTCTCACTCCCTAGACTGGAACAAGACCTCACAGGCTTCACTGTTCATTGTAAAGCGGTGAATGTTAAGGCTCTCAGCCTATGCCCGAGAGGAAGTAAGTTGGAATATAGAAAAAAAAAAAAAAAAAAAAAAAATAGAACCCATCCGACCCCGAGATCCTCTATGTATCTTTTTAGCACTATTTTTGTACAGTGGTGTGTGGCTAATGCATCCACTAACCTGCTTCACCCTTATGTAACCCAGAATATTATAAGGTTGTCTCCCCTAGATGGGATGCTGACCAAGGCTCACGAGTCCCATCCACCCAAAAAGTCACCTATGGAATGATTCAGCATCTTAGTTTAGACAACCTGACGAAGTTGTTAGCATTGTACAATGAGTTTTGGACGTCTCAAACGTTTACAAACTTATGGCACTTTTCGCACGTCATACCGATCCCGAAGATCACGGGCCGCCTTACAAATCCCAAGCTGTTTCGTCTAAGGCGTTGATGGAGTGTTTATGTAAGGTATTCCAAAGGATGGTTAACATTAGATTGTATTATTTTTGGAGTCGAAAAATGTGTTAAATGTTCAGCAATGTGGCTTTCGTAAACACGGGTATACTAGAACATTTATTGAATTTGGAGCATTGTATCGCGAGACATATCATGCCAATAATGAATTCATAATGGGTATATTTTTTTTATATTCATAAAGCTTACGATATGACCTGGCAACACGGAATACTTACGAAATGCTGCAAGGCAATGTGCTTAGCCTTTCGTCATTTTGTTTTATGATAAATTATATTCTATCCTTCACTCCTTTCCCCAGGAATCTTAAATACTCATGGACGCTGATGATTGCGCGTTGTGGCATTCTTCCCCCAACGTGCAACTTTCGGCTGGGTGGATTCAAGTGGTCCTTGATTCCGTCCATCTTTGGGCCTTGCGGTGGTGCTTTAAGTTTTCCGTTGCTAAGTGTGTCGGTGTAATATTTACTCTTAAACGTAATGTACCTAATTTAAATATCACTTTGGATAATGAGCCAATACCTTTCAAAAATTCTTTAAAGTTCTTGGGTTTGCACTTTGATTGCAGGCTCAATTGGAAATATCATGTCACTTATTTGGTTAATTCTTGTAGTAAAAAGATAAATATTCTTAAATACCTTTATGGCCGTTACTGGGGAGCCGACATAACATCTTTACTGATGGTGTATAAGTCTCTTATTCGTTCAAATATCGACTATGGCTCGCAGGTGTATGGGTCGACGTCCGCTAGTACCTTGAGGAGGTTGGATGCGTTTCAGAATGTCTGTTTACGTTGAGGTTTGGGGCCCTTCGGTGCACTCGCGTGGAGCGAATGGAAGTGGAAGCTAATGTTCCGCCCCTCTGTATTCGTTGTGACCACATGTTACTTTCGTTCGGCATCTCTTTGCACCGAAAATGCTCACTAGATCTTTGGGCTTATGGGATCCTCCTGCAGTATGAGCATGTGCTGCATGGGGCCCTCATGTCGGTGGCTGTGCGGCTTCACTTCCTTACGTGAAAGCTAGGCTATGACTTTTCTAATGTTGACCAGCTGGTTGTTTTAATGATAACGCCTTGGGAACAGCCCCATTTTACTATTGATGCCCAATGGCTCCCTTCCCCCAAACGTCAGGCACCGGAGGCGGAAATTCCCCAGCTTTTTCAATCAGTCATTAGACACCTAGCTTCTTTCCACCTCTACACCGATGGCTCTAAGTCAGATGAATGTGTGGGTGCGAGTGTATGGTCTACCGAATGTCACCTCTGGCACCGTTTGCCGATCCATACGTCTGTATTCACTTCTGAACTTTTTGCAATTGACCAGGCCATAGATTTTGCTGGAGCTTCTCCTCATGAAAGCTTTGTAATTGTTTTCAGATTCAAAGTCAGCCCTTCAGACAATTGATTCGTGTAGTACAGATTCTTCTGAAATCCAGGGCCACATTATCAATAAGGTGCACTCAAGTTGAAAGTCCTTCTCCCTGATTTTGGTGCATAGTCATTGTCGTATTTTCGGCAATGAGCAGGCTGACGCACTTGTAAAATCGGCAGTAGAACTTGAGTGGCCAATGCGTTTGTCATTCTTTCATATAGTTAGGTGTTTTAGCTTCACTATTCCCCATATAATTTATTGTTAGGAACTTTAATTTACCATGAATTACTCTAGAAACTCTCATCCTACATCCCTGTCCCACTACCACCAGTTAACCCCTGCTACTTTCCGCCATCTTGAATATTGCCAAATTATCATCTGAGCTAGCAAAATCATCAGGTAAAAACAGTATTCTTTGTGTAGATTATTTGCTTACAATCCATCATTAACAACAGAACGTTTGGGTCGAAATACCTGGACACACGAAGTTTAAAGCAGTTAAATTCATAGGATGAAGGAAAGATTGATTGAGGGAGAGAGTTCCAGAATTCACTTGTTGAATAGAAGAAAGCCTTGAGAAAATTTGCCAATATTAAGGGTCATATTCCTATAAGCATTACTATGGTTTTAGTAACCCGAGGTAGTGATAATATATATTGATATACAGTAAATAGACTGCAGTCTTACATCAAGTTTTCTTACACAAATCAATACCTTTTCCCATAGACTTCGTTTGTCAGGAAACGTTCTCCCACATTCTTAAGAGAAAGGGCGTATATATTTGTGGTTTGTGTCTGAGTGTGTGTGGGTGGCAATCTGTTTGTGTGTGTGTGTGTGTGTTTGTGACAATCTGTGACTATCAGATCTCTGAGTGTGCGTGTCCTTTGTGTATCTTATATATTAATTGTTTGAATTATCTATGCACTTAAATATCAATTTATCCTCACAATCTTTTAATATTAAATATATGAAAGCAATTGTCATTATTAAACAACTAGGCGGGTGCCCAACCCCGAAAGGAGTTGAAATAGGGGAGCTATCCCCCCGCCAAAGGCGGCTTTCTAGGGCCTTTCCTAGCTGATGCTTAGAGGATTAGGTTCTAGGTATGTGGTGATGGGCTGGTCTATCAGAGTGAGAAATTAGAGATCTCTACCATACCCATAGCTTACTCTTGACTGTTCCTTGTACTTATATATTTTCTAGATCTCAAGTGGCGGCGTCTTTTCCGTGGATTGGGAGCAAAAGCGTCACATTTTTTCCTTTGCCCCTCAACTTTCCCTTCATAATTGCTGAGGGGCACAGGGCCTTGGGTGGGTCTTTGGTTTCCCGGGTGTTTCCGCACCCCCCTCAGTTCCCTGCCTTGGAGTGGCTTCGGTCACCCAGGCTTTATTAGTGGTAAGCAGGGAGGGTATTGTGGGGGCACTCGTTTATGGCCTTGGCCTTGCTCGGGACCTTGGGGCTGTTCAGCCAGACAGCCTGGGGAACAGCAACAACAACAAACTAAACAACTTTGAGGTAATATTTATTGTTTATCCCTTACTAGACCGCCGTAGAGAAAGAAGCTGCTCAATCGATCCCTCCTCCCCTATCCTAACCAGAGGTTACATGGTTCAAGATGGACGAGTCTTTTTTTCAGTAATAATGCGGAATATTACCATACAAACATGTTCTTTTCATCATCAACGTTATAAGCTGACAAAAGGCTATTCACTAAATATTGTCTTAGATGGGAAATTTCGCATTAGACATTATATTAGTTGAAGGTTCTCTTTTGCATCTCCAATCACATGCCGTAAAGGTACCCTGTGATGTTGGCGTGGTTACAAACTGGGCTGAAATTTATGGAGGAGATTGTACATGATATCCCATTGCTCTAAGGTGCCATGCTCTAAATGTTCAAAACAGTAAGCAATGGGATAATTTTCCTATAAACGCAATTCTGCACTCAAAAACATTTTTAGGCCCTCCTGATGGAGAAGGATTGTACCGTGGTCCCGCAGTAGCCAAGCTCCTTCTAAAGCAGACTGTACTAGCCTACGTGTCATTCTTCATTTCTAGTAGACACTTCATCTGTGTGTCTATGGAACTCGGCCACTTACGGCAAATACTGTACATCCATTAATAAATGTTTCAGTTCCCTCATGCTGCATTTGGCATTCATCAACACATCCACTTTTTCATATTTTGTTTATTATATATTTTTGTCTATATTCCAACTACTCCCTCTCGGGCATAGGCTGAGAACCTGTACATTCAACGGTGAAGCCCATGAGGTCTCGTTTCAGTCTAGGAAGTGAGACATGTGAAGCACTTTGAGATGCAACCTGCCCCCGCTATCTTGCCTTCACAAGATGCACGGGGCCCGGTTGCTCACTCACAGCTCGAAGCAGCCCCATCTCTGGAGCTGCCTCGCCCCAGTTCTTCACTGTCTCATCCCCTAGACTCGGACCCTCACTCTCAGAATGCCACCTATTGAGCAATGATTTCACTAGGCATTTCTCAACTGTAGCCTATTTTGAATATGGGAATATTCATACAGTGCTATTTAATCAGGGAACAATGAGGGTATTCTTTTGGCGTTTTGGAGGGCTTTGTGGTAATGCACTGATACTAGGTACAGCACAAATTCCATCCCAATAACATCTTCCCATTGATACAACGGGATTCAAGCCCGGGACCATTGGATTACCAGTCCAGTGGAATAACCACTCCACCACTTTTGTCACCTACATTTAACCTCTTCTCTTTGTTATTTTTGACCACAGGTATTACAAACTTCACTTTCACTCCAGCGGATATCCACACACGCACAACCAAGACATAACAATTTAATGTCAATGTCCATCTCCACTCATGGTAATCCGCCATCAATTGTTCACTTTATGATATTATAAGTCCTTCCATTTTCTGTCAACTGCACTACATAACTGGGCATTGTTTATAAGTAATGTGTAATATATACATTGTTATTTGCTATTCCTTCTCACTGTCTGCAAAGAAAACTTATTTTTATAAAAATACTATTGCATTTTTTGCTCATCATACAATATTATTTTCTTCGCTCTGTTGTGCACACACTCTCTACCAAAATACCCCTCTTATTAATTTCAAAATAGGATGCTCATATCTGTGCAATGTTGTGTTCAGGATAAATACATTCCTTCATTTTCCCCTTTGATCTATCTGGCATGTTGATTTTCCGGAAAAATTTAAATGTAAGCAAGTGGAGGTAAAATGTTGTTGTCTTACTCCCTTTTGTATTGCAATTTAAGATGTTTACCTTCTCTTCGCTGAATGTCTTCTTCCTCTTTTGTAAGTTGTTGTGAGTCGCTGCGGACGTGATACATTTCCTTGAACAAAACGAGATGTTTGTTCCGGTATTTGCATGTCATGGAGGCTGTATAATATAAATTTGTCTTAGTGTGTATGATCATGTGTGTTGTAGCAGCTGAATTAGGAGATGCTTGTTTGACTTTATGTGTAGCTTCCATTGATTTAACCCAATTCCTGGGGCGCCTTATAAAGGGCTGCGCATCCCACTGCAGGGTACTTTGGTTAATGTTCATTAAATATAACTTGCCCTACTGCAATATGTACATGAGCTAATGAAGTGAAATGATGTTTATTGAAACATTCTGGTTTCAATCTTCCGATAAAAGTCTAGTTGAGTCACGTATGTACCTTGTGACGTTCACAGTAGTGGTACCAGTCTCTGTGCTTCGCAAGCTCGGCCGGCCTGGCACAGAACATAATTTCACACCTGGTTTAGCCATTTTCCACTTGCGATAACTCTATAAAATAATCAGTTAGTTCAGCAAGTAATGTGTTTGGAAGACAGTATAAAATGAAATGAACCTCACATTCATGCCTCGTATGACTGTAGCCCTCACAATTACATATAAGACACTTGTTTATGCTTGTATATGAATTTCCGAAACACCTCTTGCAAGCACACAGACCTGACCACTAGGAAGCCTCATGGCACACTGAATAACTCGCAGGAGGGGTGCTGTTTGATTTATTTCGTCTGGCAACATCGAAAACTGCTCAGTAATTCCAAAAGGCAGCAGTAATACATCACCTGCAGCGCACATATATTTTACATAGACCATATGCGTGTATCGGTCGCTATTTAAAAAAATAAAATAATGTAATTGAAATGCGGTTGCTTCATTATTGACGGGAAAACATTGTGTCTTACAACACTGTTTGTGTGTATGCTAATCATGATTAACTGTTGAGTCGCCATATCACAAACACCTTTTCGTTTTATCATTTCGTGTTTTGAGGGTAATGTGTTGAGAGTCCATACTACTTTGTTAACAACACAGTATGGGGGGATAAAATACTTTACCCCGCACCTGTGCCAAAAAGGATTAGTGTTGGGTGGCTGTGGATGGTTACCTATGTGTACAAGGGCGACCATGCGACGTATGGTGGATTGAAAATGCCATCCCTATGCTTAACCTGCCGAACGCAAAAATGAGGTAGTAAAAATGGCCAGGATGCATAATTTTTACCCTTCGAATCTGACAGAATTTGTTATATTTACCATATAAATAAAGTAGACGTGCCGTTTTGCCCAAAATCAAAACGGCATACCCAACTCTGCGATGGGTCACCATCATCACTACTAGTCACTATCACCATTACTATCATCAGCACTACTACTATTACAGTCATCACTACTACTCTTACCATCATCACTACTCTCATCATCACTACTACTGTCATCATCACTACAATTTTCACCATAATCACTACTACTCACTATCATAACTAAAACTGTCACCATCATCACAAGTCATCATTATCAGTACAACTATCATCATTGCTTGTCACCATCATCACTACTATTATGACCATCATCACTACTATTATGACCATCATCACTACTATTATGACCATCATCACTACTACTAGTACTGTCACCATCATATCTAGTACTGTACTCATCATCATCACCACCATCATCATCACTACTGTCCCTAACGGGGCACACACACACAGAACGCCATCATCATTGCTTGGGAATAGGTACAGGGTGGGGGGTCCTGAGGGAGGGGGGGGGGGGGGGGGGGGGGGTCTGGTTGAGGGGGGGGGGGGGGCCAAAACCATGTTTTAGACCTAAAATCATAACTATTGCACAAATTCCAAAAAATTCAAACTTCTGTGTGTGAGTGCCCCTACGGGGCACTCACACACACAGGGAATAGGTACAGGTTGGGCGGTAGGGGTCCTGAAGGGGGGTGGGTGGGTGGGTGGGGGGGGGGGGGATTTTAGGACCTAAAATCATAACTATTGCACAAATTATTATTTTTGTTTTAATTGCCGTCAAATTCACACGCACCGAAGGTTCGTGTGAAGTTTGGTGAAAATCCGTCAAACGGTCTAAGAGGAGTTCTCGGACGGACAGACAGACAGACGGACAGACATTTTGGTTAGCATGTACCACTATACGGGGGGGGGGGGGGGGGGGGGGGGGCCGATACCACTCTGCTTACGCAGAGTTGATAAAGTAGACATGCTGTTTCGCCCAAAAATCAAAACGACATACCCCACTCTGTGATGGGTTACCATCATCACTATTAGTCACTATCATCATTACTATCATCATCACTACTACTATTATAGTCATCACTACTACTCTTACCATCATCACTACGACTCTCATCATCACTACAACTGTCATCACTACAACTGTTACTGTCATCATCACTACAACTTTCACCATCATCACTAATACTGTCACCATTGTCACTACCATCATCACTACTATCACTACAACTGTAATCATTACTTGTCACCATCATCACTACTATTATGACCATTATCACTACCACTAGTACTTTCACCATCATATCTACTACTGTCATCATCATCACTACTGTCATTATTATCACTACTATTATCACCATCATCACTACTGTTATCACCATCATCACTACTACGACCATCATCCCCACTATTACTACCATCACGTCTAATGTCAACTAAACTAACTTAACCTAACAAATGCAGGGCAAGTTATTTTCGCCCCCAGCGCAACACCATCGGGGGGGGGGGGGGGGGTTTAGCACGGGGGGGGGGGGAAACCATATTTTGGACCTAAAATCATAACTATTGCACACATTCAAAAAATATTTGTTTAATTACCGTCGCATTCACGCACCGAATGTTCGTGTGAAGTTTGGTAAAAATCCGTCGAACGGTCTAGGAGGAGTTATCGGACAAACAGACAGACGTCTCACCATTATCATCACATCTGAAACATGTGTATGATATGTGGCTTTCTGTGATGTGTGTGCCCCTACAGGGCACACACACACACAGGGAATAGGTACAGGGTGGGGGCTGGGGGTCCTGAAGGGGGGGAGGGGGGGGTTGAGGGGGAGGGGCTGTTGGGTGGGCGGGCAAAACCATTTTTTGGACGTAAGATCATAACTATTGCACAAATTCAAAAAAATATTTTTTTAATTACCGTCGCATTCACACACCGAAGGTTCGTGTAAAGTTTGGTGAAAATCCGTCAAACGGTCTAGGAGGAGTTCTCGGACGGACAGACAGACAGACATTTCGGTTAGCATGTACCACTATACGGGGGGCGATACCACTCTGCTTACGCAGAGTTGATAAAGTAGACGTGCCGTTTCGCCAAAAATCAAAACGGCATACCCAACTCTGCGATCAGTCACCATCATAACTACCAGTCACTATCATCATTAATATAATTAGCACTACTACTATTATAATCATCACTACTACTCTCATCATAATAAATACTACTCCAATCATCACTACTACTCTCATCATAACTACAACTTTCACCATCATCACTACTTCTTACCAACATTACTAATACTGTCACCTTCATCTTACAATCATCATTACTACTGTCACCATCATAATACTATTATGACCATCATCACTACTACTACTACTGTCACCATCATATCTACTACTATTATCATCACTACTATCAATCACTACTGTCATCATTATCACTAAATCTACAACCATCATCATATCTACTACTGTCACCATCATATCTACTACTGGCATCATCATCGCTACTGTCATCATCATCAATACAACTACAACCATCATCACTACTATTATCACCATCATCACTACTATCACCATCAATCCCACTATTACTACCATCACTTCTAATGCCAACTAAAGTAACTTAACCTAGCAAATACGTAGCGAGATGTTATCGCCCCCAGAATGAATGCGTTCTTAGGGCTCATTTTGCTGGGTTGGGAGGGGGGGGGGGGGGAAATCCATATTTTGGACTTAAAATCATAACTATTGCATACAGTCAAAACATCTTTTTTGACTGACCGTCGCATTCACGCACCGAATGTTCGTTAGAAGTTTGTGTGAAAATCCGTCGAACGGTCTAGGAGGAGTTTTCGGAAAGACAGACATACGTCTCACTATTATCATCACATCTGAGACATGTGTATGATGTGTGGCTTTCTGTGATGTGTGTGCCGCTACGGGGCACACACACACAGGGAATAGGTACAGGGTGGAGGGTGGGGGTCCTGAAGGGGGGGGGGGGGGGGGGGGAGCAAAACATATTTTTTGACCAAGATCATAACTATTGCACAAATTCAAAAAAACACATTTATTACCGTCGCATTCACGCACCGAAGGTTCGTGTAAAGTTTGGTGAAAATCCGTCAAACGGTCTAGGAGGAGTTCTCGGACAGACAGACAGACAGACGGACAGACATTTCGGTTAGCATGTACCACTATACGTGGGGCGATACCACTCTGCTTATGCAGAGTTGATAATTATTTCTTCCCCATGTGCGTTTGTTTTATTCATATGATAAACATAATATTATGAACATTGACGAGTGGTAAAAGAAGTGGGAACAGCAATTGGGTGTTTACAAACGTATAATTTTTGCCGACCGGTCGTATTCTGGTTCGGCCGGCAGAGACATACATCCTCCCTTTCCAACGACTCGCAATGTACTGAGCCGCCCAGCAGAAATCTCACACATCTAGAGGGTCTCTAAATGACTCACTGCTGCCTCCCAGTCTGGCTGAGAACAAATTTACGCAGAAAATAACCGATAAATGAGGGAAATAAGAGGAAAATTTAGGGGGGAGGGGGACACATGTGGATGAGTGTTAACCCCCTCAGACTGAAATAGTTAACTTACTGACGAGGAGGCGAACCGCACAGTATTATCCCCACAACAGTCAAAATCTCACTGAGGAACCGTTAGAAGTCGGAGGAAGGTTGCCACCATTCGACAGATTCTGATCTAACTTACCTAACTTACTGAGGCCTAAATGACGCTAGAGTGTCATATAACTTATTAGAGAGATATTAAGATAAGTTCATATGACACTCTAGCGTCATATGAGTATTTTGGCAAAACCGCCATATGACGCTCTAGCGTCATATGAGTCGGAGAGTGTTAAGAGGTACTAGAGGGAAATTATCTTGCCTAATCACTTATTCCTTTGTTTTGAGAGCCCCTGGGGTGTTTTGGAATGTTTTTGTTAATGGTCTTGCTTCCGTGAGGCTTATCGTGTTCGCTATAGAGACACTTCTGTGATGCTTATCACTGTTCTCAGGTTAATAATGAGCTGGTTGGAGTGTCCATAAAATCCTGTTGCTCCTGGTAACAGCATGGGGTCTCTTGTGCCTTGACATCATCGTATGAAGCTTCAACTGTGACGTCCAAAGGAGCCTTTGTTATTGATGAAATAGCCCATCTATTTCATCAGAAGCTAGATGAGTTTTACTCTCATCATGGAAGGTGCAGAAGGTTGAGGGAGCCATTGGTACTGTACAATGTACTGTACAAAAACAGATTTGCAAGTTGTGCCAATGATTGGTTTGGCAAGGGGTACCACTTCAAATTGGTCTAAAGTGGGTTCACACAAAATTGAAGGTGAAAAAAACTAATCCAATGCTAAAATGCAATGTACGAATGGGAATATTATTTGAAAGGGTAAATCGGTACAAGATTCAATAGGCCAAAACCATGTTTTAGACCTAAAATCATAACTATTGCACAAATTCAAACAAATTTAAACTTCTGTGTGTGAGTGCCCCTACGGGGCACTCACACACACAGGGAATAGGTACAGGATGGGCGGTGGTGGTCCTGAAGGGGGGTGGATGGGTGGATGGGGGGGGGGGGATTTTAGGACCTAAGATCATAACTATTGCACAAATTATTATTTTTGTTTTAATTGCCGTCAAATTCACACGCACCGAAGGTTCGTGTGAAGTTTGGTGAAAATCCGTCAAACGGTCTAAGAGGAGTTCTCGGACAGACAGACAGACAGACGGACAGACATTTTGGTTAGCATGTACCACTATACGGGGGGGGGGGGGGGGGCCGATACCACTCTGCTTACGCAGAGTTGATAAAGTAGATGTGCTGTTTCGCCCAAAATCAAAACGGCATACCCAACTCTGCGATGGGTTACCATCATCACTATTAGTCACTATCATCATTACTATCATCATCACTACTACTATTATAGTCATCACTACTACTCTTACCATCATCACTACGACTCTCATCATCACTACAACTGTCATCACTACAACTGTTACTGTCATCATCACTTCAACTTTCACCATCATCACTAATACTGTCACCATTGTCACTACCATCATCACTACTATCACTACAACTGTCATCATTACTTGTCACCATCATCACTACTATTATGACCATTATCACTACCACTAGTACTTTCACCATCATATCTACTACTGTCATCATCATCACTACTGTCATTATTATCACTACTATTATCACCATCATCACTACTGTTATCACCATCATCACTACTACGACCATCATCCCCACTATTACTACCATCACGTCTAATGTCAACTAAACTAACTTAACCTAACAAATGCAGGGCAAGTTATTTTCGCCCCCAGCGCAACGCCATCGGGGGGGGGGGGGGGGGGGGGAGAGAAGGGTTGGGGGTTAGCACGGGGGGGGGGGGGGGGAAACCATATTTTGGACCTAAAATCATAACTATTGCACACATTCAAAAAATATTTGTTTAATTACCGTCGCATTCACGCACCGAATGTTCGTGTGAAGTTTGGTAAAAATCCGTCGAACGGTCTAGGAGGAGTTATCGGACAAACAGACAGACGTCTCACCATTATCATCACATCTGAAACATGTGTATGATATGTGGCTTTCTGTGATGTGTGTGCCCCTACAGGGCACACACACACACAGGGAATAGGTACAGGGTGGGGGCTGGGGGTCCTGAAGGGGGGGAGGGGGGGGTTGAGGGGGAGGGGCTGTTGGGTGGGCGGGCAAAACCATTTTTTGGACGTAAGATCATAACTATTGCACAAATTCAAAAAATCTTTTTTTAATTACCGTCGCATTCACGCACCGAAGGTTCGTGTAAAGTTTGGTGAAAATCCGTCAAACGGTCTAGGAGGAGTTCTCGGACGGACAGACAGACAGACATTTCGGTTAGCATGTACCACTATACGGGGGGCGATACCACTCTGCTTACGCAGAGTTGATAAAGTAGACGTGCCGTTTCGCCAAAAATCAAAACGGCATACCCAACTCTGCGATCAGTCACCATCATAACTACCAGTCACTATCATCATTAATATAATTAGCACTACTACTATTATAATCATCACTACTACTCTCATCATAATAAATACTACTCCAATCATCACTACTCTCATCATAACTACAACTTTCACCATCATCACTACTTCTTACCAACATTACTAATACTGTCACCTTCATCTTACAATCATCATTACTACTGTCACCATCATAATACTATTATGACCATCATCACTACTACTAGTACTGTCACCATCATATCTACTACTATTATCATCACTACTATCAATCACTACTGTCATCATTATCACTAAATCTACAACCATCATCATATCTACTACTGTCACCATCATATCTACTACTGGCATCATCATCGCTACTGTCATCATCATCAATACAACTACAACCATCATCACTACTATTATCACCATCATCACTACTATCACCATCAATCCCACTATTACTACCATCACTTCTAATGCCAACTAAAGTAACTTAACCTAGCAAATACGTAGCGAGATGTTATCGCCCCCAGAATGAATGCGTTCTTAGGGCTCATTTTGCTGGGTTGGGAGGGGGGGGGGGGGGGTGAAATCCATATTTTGGACTTAAAATCATAACTATTGCATACAGTCAAAACATCTTTTTTGACTGACCGTCGCATTCACGCACCGAATGTTCGTTAGAAGTTTGTGTGAAAATCCGTCGAACGGTCTAGGAGGAGTTTTCGGAAAGACAGACATACGTCTCACTATTATCATCACATCTGAGACATGTGTATGATGTGTGGCTTTCTGTGATGTGTGTGCCCCTACGGGGCACACACACACAGGGAATAGGTACAGGGTGGAGGGTGGGGGTCCTGAAGGGGGGGGGGGGGGGAGCAAAACATATTTTTTGACCAAGATCATAATATTTTTTGACCAAGATCATAACTATTGCACAAATTCAAAAAAACACATTTATTACCGTCGCATTCACGCACCGAAGGTTCGTGTAAAGTTTGGTGAAAATCCGTCAAACGGTCTAGGAGGAGTTCTCGGACAGACAGACAGACAGACGGACAGACATTTCGGTTAGCATGTACCACTATACGTGGGGCGATACCACTCTGCTTATGCAGAGTTGATAATTATTTCTTCCCCATGTGCGTTTGTTTTATTCATATGATAAACATAATATTATGAACATTGAAGAGTGGTAAAAGAAGTGGGAACAGCAATTGGGTGTTTACAAACGTATAATTTTTGCCGACCGGTCGTATTCTGGTTCGGCCGGCAGAGACATACATCCTCCCTTTCCAACGACTCGCAATGTACTGAGCCGCCCAGCAGAAATCTCACACATCTAGAGGGTCTCTAAATGACTCACTGCTGCCTCCCAGTCTGGCTGAGAACAAATTTACGCAGAAAATAACCGATAAATGAGGGAAATAAGAGGAAAATTTAGGGGGGAGGGGGACACATGTGGATGAGTGTTAACCCCCTCAGACTGAAATAGTTAACTTACTGACGAGGAGGCGAACCGCACGGTATTATCCCCACAACAGTCAAAATCTCACTGAGGAACCGTTAGAAGTCGGAGGAAGGTTGCCACCATTCGACAGATTCTGATCTAACTTACCTAACTTACTGAGGCCTAAATGACGCTAGAGTGTCATGTAACTTATTAGAGAGATATTAAGATAAGTTCATATGACACTCTAGCGTCATATGAGTATTTTGGCAAAAACCGCCATATGACGCTCTAGCGTCATATGAGTCGGAGAGTGTTAAGAGGTACTAGAGGGAAATTATCTTGCCTAATCACTTATTCCTTTGTTTTGAGAGCCCCTGGGGTGTTTTGGAATGTTTTTGTTCATGGTCTTGCTTCCGTGAGGCCTATCGTGTTCGCTATAGAGACACTTCTGTGATGCTTATCACTGTTCTCAGGTTAATAATGAGCTGGTTGGAGTGTCCATAAAATCCTGTTGCTCCTGGTAACAGCATGGGGTCTCTTGTGCCTTGACATCATCGTATGAAGCTTCAACTGTGATGTCCAAAGGAGCCTTTGTTATTGATGAAATGGCCCATCTATTTCATCAGAAGCTAGATGAGTTTTACTCTCATCATGGAAGGTGCAGAAGGTTGAGGGAGCCATTGGTACTGTACAATGTACTGTACAAAAACAGATTTGCAAGTTGTGCCAATGATTGGTTTGGCAAGGGGTACCACTTCAAATTGGTCTAAAGTGGGTTCACACAAAATTGAAGGTGAACAAAACTAATCCAATGCTAAAATGCAATGTACAAATGGGAATATTATTGGAAAGGGTAAATAGGTACAAGATTCAATAGAAAGTATCCTTTTTGCAACATGAAAATTGCAAGCATAAAACCAACATTACTATGCACTGACAGGCTAATAAAATGAGTCTGATCATGTATGTGTATGTATATGTATTTACTCAGGCCCATTCCCTACTTTTCCAATTTTATCCAATTCCTTTTCCTTTTTTTTCTTCTGAGGGTGGCCGACTCAAGACAGAGCCTGAATAGGGACAACACAACAACAAATAATGATCACACAAACACAAAATACAAATTATCACACATCTAGGTCACCCAGGAGAAGACCCAGAGCCCAGGGTCACCAAGGTCCCTCCAGCACTCCTCCGGCCCCCGACCACCCATAAAGGTTCTGGTCTCAGCAGGCAGACATGCAACGAAGCCGAAACCACAAGCCTGCCCACAAAATTTCCAGGCGCACCTTTCTTATATACCGGCTCTCCGGGCCAGGCGCCTGATGAACTATTATCTAGTCCAATTTGCACCCATTCCACTCTCCCAAATGACCACGTGTTCACTCATCTATTCACAAGTATTCTCCATTCATTCCTGTTTATTACCACTTCCCTTGCCTGATCTATAGTCATTCCTCTATCATCCAAAACTTGTCTTACACAGTCTCTCCATCTCAATGGGGGTCTTCCTGCCCCTCTATCTCCCCTTGTATCTGACTCACATATTCTCTTTTTAAGCCTTTCATTTTCCATTCATTCAACATGACCATACCATCTTAGCACCCTTCTGTCCACTCTGGCCGACAAATGTTCCTGCTGCCCCACTCTCCTACATATCTCTTCATTCCTCAATCTGTCTCTACAAGTAACTCCACACATTCTCCTCAAGCAGCTCATCTCCATTAAATCCAGCTTTCTTCTCTTCTTTGCCTTCAGAGCCCATGTCTCAGCCCCATACATCACTGTTGGGACAACAATTCCTTGATACATTGCACTTTTAAATTTCATTCTGAGATTTCTCACCTTCCACATACTTCCCATTGCTTCGAAACTGTCCTTCCTTCACATAGTCTCTGTTTTACCTACATTTCCATACCTCCATTCCTGCTAATCATTCCTCCTAGATATTTAAAACACTCTACTTGTTCCAATATTTCCCCATCTAGCCTCGCATCTAGATTCACCCTACGATCACCCCTATTACACACCAAACTCTTTGACTACCCGCTGCACTTTCTCCTCATAATCCGCCACCAACGCTGTGTCATCAGCGAACAGCAACTGATTCAACTCCTAATCTCTACCATTCTTTTCTACTAAACCCAATCCTCTTCCCATAATTCTCATTTTCACCTCCTTCACCACACCATCCATAAATATATTAAACAGCCATGGTGACATTACACAACCCTATGTCACAAGCCTACATTTACCTCAAACCATTCACCCAACTCATTATTTCCTACTCTAACGCACGCTCTGTTCCCTTTATAAAAACTCTTAATTGCTTTTAACAAATTTCCTACAATTTCATAAATCTTTAACACCTTCCACATTGCTTCATGATCCACAACATCATACACTTTTTTCCAAATTCATAAAAGCCCAAAATATCTCCTTATGCTTCTCTAAATACTTCTCGCATAACTGTCTTACTGCAAAAATCTGATCCACACACCCTCTTCCCCTCCTAAAACCGCTGATCATAATCTTACAAAATATTGTTGTGGTGGGAAATGTACATCCACATGTACATCCACATGTACAAATTTACATCCACAAGTGTAATGGGGTTTCTCCTGCCTGCACACCAGTAATCTCCTTTTCCATTTCTTCTTTGATCTATTCGTAGATATCTGAACAATCACCCCAACATCGTCATGAGCATATATCTTGGCTAACTGCTCCATCATGTTCACGTAATGGACATAATCAGTTGGGTTATGGTTAGCACAATGTGCGCCGACATTGGATGGCATGACGTTCAAGACAATGTCAAAATGGTGTGTATATCATAATTCTGAGATAGCATTGCGGTTGACTACCCCAATATCTATTAAACACTGTTGTGGGTGACTGCACAATCGCTCGAGTAAAACAACTTGGGAATTTCTTGTCGGACTGCCATTTGGCCAAAGTTTGGTGAGACCTCTGTGATCATGATCATCTTGAGCGCCTCAAATGTGTTCACAGACTAGTATCTGCTGCGCCAAACTTATTTAGGTTCCCGGCTCCAGGATGGCAGTCAGTGCATCAATCTTTGTCAGCGCATTATCAGGTTTATATATAGTGAGAATAGCAAGTGTCTCCCCCAAAATTGAGAGTGAAAAAGACAAATTAAACATCTTGTATATTTTAGTTTTGTCTTGTGTACTGTGCAATATTGGAAAGAAGAGTGGTGTGTTTGATTAGTGTAGTTAAATGGATAGGAGGAGGTGTATTTAAGAGCTAGCTGGCTTAATCTCTGTGTTGGTGAAACATAAACATGAACAGTAAGGGAAGCTATACAAATGAAACAGGAGTTCCAGCAACTCCTCATCACATGCATATGAAACCTCCATTGTGAATTGCCCTGCTAGATTGGTATCTACTATCTCCCCATATGGGTGATGACAGCCAGGCATTGCTTTATACAGTATACTAGACTACGAAGGCTAAAATTTTAATGTAGGTGAAAGCAGCCCTGGTTGTGGTGATGAATATAGAGAAAATTAACACTAATAGAAATTAGCACCGCTACCTCCAGTAAAAGAATCATACTTTTTCTGGTTCAAATAACTCACACTGAGATGGTCTATACAGTATTTACTTATTAGGTTAGAATACAGAGACTCCGCTGAGTAGTTGAATATTATTCTCCTGCTTTTGATTCAATCCTTGAGAGGCAAGGGCCGAAAAGACCCCAAACTGGTACCATCGATGATGAGGTGTAAGAGGCGTCAAAAGGAATGTCTTGTAAAAGCCTTCGTCCCCTTCTTGGTTGAAGGTTGGTGGAGTTAGTGCCTAGACGGAATGGAAGGTCAAGTGTTGTAGGCTCCCTGACGCTGACATACTGCCCTTATACTGTTTGATCACCATTTGCAGATGCAGTTTTGATAAGTCTCAGTCTCAGTTACGAAGTTGAATTATTCTATCAAGCACAAGCGAGGTAGTACAAATACCAGTAGCAGACGCAGTACTCAGGCCAGTCACAGAGTAAGCCATATAATATATAAATAGATTGGTGATGTGGTTTCGTGTAATATAAACATGTCTATCATTTCCAAATATTGAACATTCTAATTTGTGAACATTATGTTTACCTAACATGCATTATCTTGCACTTCTCCAAGTTAGAATAGGGAGAGAGAGGATATTGGCCTAAAATATATAAATATACAGTATATATATATATATATATATATATATATATATATATATATATATATATATATATATACCGGTATATATATATATATATATATATATATATATATATATATATATATATATATATATATATGTGTATATATATGTGTATATATATATATATATATATATATATATATATATATATATATATATATATATATATATATATATATATATATATTCTATTATCGAACACTACCTCTGGACATAGATTTGAGCGATCTTTAACCGCTCAAGACAATGATGATAGGGATCTTCTTCCAGATGGCGAGGGGAACATTGAGACATCGAGTGATGCAACCGTGTCATTGGTTATCTTATCTTCGTAGACCTACAATGCCTGGTTGTCTTCTCATGGCTGGATACAACTTTGATTTCTCAAAGCTGCATCGGCAGTTTCGTTTCCTCATCTCACAATCTCGGACACCTCTTTCTCTCTATTGCCACCGTTTGAACTGTTTACTCACTAGGCAATACCCCCAAAACATATTTTGAGTATGGGCTCAATGCTAATTCATTGGAAACAGCGAGGTTAATTTTGGTGGTGTGTCAGTGGGCTTTGTGGTACTGCACTGAAACTAACTGCAGCACAAATTCCATCCCAATAATATCCCCCAATTGCCACATCAGGATTTTAACTCAGGAATTTAAGAATACCAGTCCAGTAACAAGATCACTTCCCTACTCTCTGATAAACCAGAGTATATATCATGAAAACAAACATTAAAGGAGGTTGGTGCAGATGAAGGATTATAGAAGAACGGAAAGGGGTATTGTGAGAACAAAATTATATGGTAAAGCTAATAATGCAAAGAAAAGGAAAACAAAATAGTTCGTCAACATGGAATGTAAAAAGAGGATCGTATCAAATGGAAGCAACCAAACACATTTTTACAACTGATCAGCCATTATCCAAAATCACCAGTCATATCATACTGAACAATGTAACATTGATATCATAGTATTTGGAAGTTATCAATCATATACTTCATCAAAAATGTATTTCGACGGAAGTACTGCAGTCTCAGCATATACTATGCCACGTGTTCTTTATATGTATTGAATTTTAAGGTATTTTTTTTTATACTATGATAATACACTTTCAGTTGTAGGTTATATTTGAACTTCAATATGATTATTTTCAGGTTGGCACTATACAAAAACCTACATATAAATAAATTGAAGAATAGATTATACTGGCGAATAATGAACGTGTAATAGGTACAGCAAATCATGACATAATAGTTGAACGTGTAATAGGTACAGCAAATCATGACATAATAGTTGAACGTGTAATAGGTACAGCAAATCATGACATAATAGTTGAACGTGTAATAGGTACAGCAAATCATGACATAATAGTTGAACGTGTAATAGGTACAGCTAATCATGGCACAACAGAAAAGAAAATCGCATTAATAAATGCATTGTAAATACTAAAGGATATTGAAATCTGAGAGAACATTATTTTTAAAAGATGTCTGTGTTCGGAAGATAAGAGAAAGGTAAAGAAGTGGCTGTCAAGAGAGAACGATTGATTAGACCATTGGGGCTAAAGAATTAGAAGAAAAAAATCCTCCACTGGGAATTGACCGAGTGAAGAGAAGTTATATATATATATATATATATATATATATATATATATATATATATATATATATATATATATATATATATATATATATAACGTCTGACAAGCCAAGTAAATACAGATTGACGTTTTAGGTTCAAATCCATCAGGCCAAAATAAAAAAAATAATACAAAAATAGTAAATATAATAATAATAAATAATAATATACAGTATATATATATATATATATTATATTATATATATATAAATATATGAACATATATATATATATATATATATATATATATATATATATATATATATATTATATATATATATATATATAATTATTATATATATTATATATATATATAAAATATATGTACATATATACCTGTATATATATATATATATATATATATATATATATATATATATATATATATATATATAATTACTGTATATACAGTACCGATATATATATATAAATATATATATATATAGTGCCTGACGACGTGATCCCCGAAGGGGTGGGCACGAACGAACCGCCCCCATGCACCTCTGTCCCCAGTCAGTCGACGCCCCTCCTCCCAACCAGCACCGCCTTCATCCATATACTTCCTCACTCCAACCTTCCCCCTCTCTTTCGGTTTACCTCTCCCTCTCTGTCCTTCCACCTCGCTCTCATACACCTTCTTAGTCATTCTCTCGCTTCCCATACGTTCCATATGGCCGAACCATCTCAAGGTGTTCCTTTTCACACTTTCCAGCACATCAACCTCCACACCACAGCTCCTTCTTACTTCCTCATTCGTCTGTCCATCCCTCCATGTAACTCTGCACGCACTTCTTAAGTAACTAATTTCCACCCCTCTCACTCTTGGTCTGAGTCTCTTCTCAAACGTCCATGATTCACTTCCGTAAGTCAGTGTCGGGATTACCACACTGTCATGCAAGGACTTCTTCACTTCCATGCTGACCACCCTATTTCTTGTTACTGCTTTCAGCGTACCTACAACCCTCTTCCCCTGTTACTCCCTCTCCCGCACTTCTTCATCCATAGTCCCATCTTTACTCAACTCACTGCCCAGATACGTAAATGAGCTGACAATCTCCATAGCCTGACCGTTCAACTTCACCTCACAGTCTGTAGCTTCCCCCATTTCGAAGACCATAACCTTGCTATTCCCCGCATTTACCTTCAGATTCCGTTTTTCGCACACTGTTCCAAACGCATTTACCAGACCCTGCAACTCCCATTCATTATAGCTCATCAGAACTGTATCATCAGCAAACAGCAGTACAGGCAGCTTCCAATCATTTACCTCCCTTATCAGCGATACACCAAAATCCACTGCTCTTCCTTGTATTTCTTTCATGACTCCATCCATATATTGTTACGCTGGCCAGCTTGCCAGAATGCACTCGTAACTCGCTAGCGCTCGCCAGGGCAGTGAAATGGGCTACAATAATCGTAGAACGATGTTCTTTCTTTCATAGAGTTCATGTTGTCACAGACAGATCAGTGGTGATCTTTATTCTTGTCTGTGACACTTGGAAGTATTTTATATCATTGATAGAATATAAGATGCATTGTGTGAAGTTGTAAGGAGAAAGAGAGCGGGCAGCGTGGTGGTAATATGTGCGTGTATATGTATGTGCTGCCTCCCTCGCTCGGTGGAGTCTCCCACGCTCGTGATTGGCTGGCGGGCCTGACGCGTCATATGACGCTTGCTCCTCATGATGTAGTCGTCTGTGATTGGGTGTTGCTGCCTTTGTTAGTGCTGAGGGGGCTCCTGTCCGTGTTTCTCCTGCAGAGCTTGGCACAGCGTGCTTGGTCCTACATGTCCTTTGCAAGCTGTCCCCCCATCTAACCCCCTGTACTACTATCTCTCTCTCTGAACTTCTTCTTTTTCATACTTCCATCTTTATTCAATTACTTATCCCTTCTGGTTCTGCATACGAGTTCCACAGTCGGCCAGTCGTATTACCAGCACCAGCTCTCACATTTATGTTTGCACTAGTTTTAGGGATTAGTAGAGTCATAGTCAAAGGGTAGCCTAGTGTTGGGGTGCTTCTAATTATTGAGCTGTTCTTTCTTATTATTTATTGCTAGACAGTGGAAGGTATCTTTGGTCGTTGTCTGAGTTATGTATGTGGCAAGTCAGAGCCTGTACAACATCGACGAAGCTAGCTAGCCTGTAACCCTTGTGCATATTTTCCTTTGCGAGTGTAGAAGTATACAGGTGAAGGGCTTTTGCCTACACTTACCTGTATGCTTGCTACCTCATTGTGTTGACCTTTGTGGAGCGCCAGGGTAAGACCAGATACTTGAGATCTGGACTTACCAAGAGAGCCTCCAAGTCACTTAACGTAACATAAGGGAAATCTGTTCAGGGGGAGACAGTAGGCTACGAGCATGCTTGCGCTCTGCCTAGTTTCCTAGTACCTTTTATGCCACTGCTAGACTTTATTAGTGAGAAAGACAGCATTGTGTTTATTAACTTTCATTGTGTATGCTTTAGGAATTATTCACGCCTTATTTTAGCCTAGGTTGATGCATAGTGCACAACCCAGTTTGGCTGTTACGTTGGCTAAGGAAGTACTGTTTTTGATTGGTTATTATTAGTGCTGTCACAGAGTTGTTGCACTCCCTTGTCATATAATTATGTATCCTGCTTATTGGTGTATTTAGGATACACGCTTTGGTGTCCTGCCCCTGCATTATTTCTGTTCTATATTAACGAGCATCTTAGAGCATCAGACCTTTTCAGAAGATTCCTTATCTGATTGCTGTAGGACTAGACTTCCAGTGCTTTCATAGAGCACTGAAGAGTTTAGTGTTGAGTACAGACTCACACTAAAGTTAACGTAAGCATTTATTCCTTTATTAAATCTTATGATAGTTTATTCAAGCATTGTTATTACTTTAGAGCATTTTCGTAACGTAAGTACTCCTGTTGTGAGTTGGCTTTGCCGTCACCGGAAAGCCTTTGTAGAAGTGCACTAAAACCCTAGTTAATTGATACCCCGTTATCCAGTAGATTAACTCTGGAGGGTTTTAAGTGTTTTTGTTCACCGGCGTAATAGTTCGAGGGTTTGGAATTAGCGTACTGTTGTCATAGATATAGCAAATGGCCGTTGTTGCAGATATAGCCTATCATCTAGTCCATTATTAAGTGCCCTTGTTTATTTCGTAGTGCCGGTCGTAACAATATCCTTATCAGCGATACACCACCATACACTGCTCTTCCTAGTATTTCTTTCATGACTCCATCCATATACTGTATACAGTAAACAACCACAGGTACATCACACACCCCTGTTTCAACCCAATATTCAGGTCAAAGAACTCGCTCTGCTCATTCTCCACACGTACTGCCGCCTTTGCACTCTCATACATGCATTTCACTGCTTTCAGCAACTTGCCACATACCTTCTCTATCCACTCTGTCATAGGCCTTCTCCAAGTCCATAAAGGCAACATACACCTTTTTTTGCTTCTCCAGATAATTCTCCACAACACAATTCAGGGTAAAAATCTGATCTACACATCCTCTTCCCTTCCTAAAACCCCACTGCTCATCACCAATCCATTTCTCCGTTCTCACTCTCACTCTCTCAATTACTACCCTACTGTACACCTTCCCTACTACGCTTAAAAGACATATTCCTCGGTGGTTACCACACACTCCTCTTTCCCCTTTACCCTTATATAGGGGGACTATTATGCCTGTCTTCCAGTCATCATGTGCACTCCCCTTCTCCCATGCTAGTTTGCACATTTTATATACCAATTCGATCAATATCTCACCACCATACCTCATATATATATATATATATATATATATATATATATATATATATGTGTATATATATAAATTATATATAATTATATATATATATATATATATATATATATATATATATATATATATATATATATATAGTAAATAAGATGCCAACTTCTATTAGAGATAATTGTGCTCTCTTCACCATCTGTCACAAGTTCCGGTTTGCCGAGGGGGAGGTGTAGAGAGGATACCAAGAGCCAGGTGTACAAGTGTTATTATTTAAATAGTGGATGGATAGGCATATATAGTTTTATAGATACAGAAACAATGCGTGGATAACAAACATAAATCTTGAAATCAATAGTGAAACATAATTATTTATAAGGTATACAAGGATATACGTAATTATATACAATATTAGCACATCCATTGAGACGTAGTAAATGTATAGTGAACTCCTAGTACATACACTGAGAGACGTAAATACATGAATAATGAACTCCTAGGTAGACTCGATTATGTGAGGGAATCCCTAGTTGGAGTTTAGTATAAAGTGTGTGTGGGGCATAACTGTTCACCTATAGGTATGCAGCGTTTTTTTTTTTTTTTTTATAACTTAAAGGTTACTCAAAATATATAACCACATACTTATAGATGAATAATTAAAGTTAAGGATAGTGTGTGAGGGTTTTAACCGTTATTTAGCGGCGAGCAACATAAGTCGAGTTAAATAAAGCTGGACTATGTGGCGGCGCTCGACATAACTCGAGTGGCAATTTCAGCACGTAATGTGGCTGAGAGAGAGAGACAAGTGGTGGCAGGAGACTAGCGAGCGTATGACTGCTCCAGACCACCGCGGCGAACCTACTGACACAAATCTCAGCTCCCTCCTCCCTCTCTCACTCGCTACATACTCAATTATGTACTGAAAGTACCGAATTACCTGCTTTTTGCACTCGCGTTGCACGGTTATTGCAAGAAAACTAGCCATCATACAAGGATCGTTATGGTGTCATTCGAAAGCTCTGTTTATGCCCTTTCAGGGATAGGTACTTGTTTTACGTTCTGGGTCTTATTTAGGCATGAAAATGATCACGTAAACAGCCCTATTTTGGCTAAAAACACCCCGCTGTGCGGTACACATAAATAAACCGCATAGGCCGCTCGTAAGGTGTTAATTGGCAACTTAATTGATTAATAATTTATCGTAAAGGGTGCCTAAAAGCCAGGTCTCCACTATTTCAAAGCATCTCGAATTATTACAGTAATAACTTAGATTCTAGGCTCTAGAGCCAGGAAGCATCTAGATATAACTTATTCTATTAACTCCTAGTACATACACTGAGAGACGTAAATACATGAACTATGAACTCCTAGGTAGAATCGATTATGTGGGGGAATCTCTAGTTGGAGGTTAGTATAAAGTGTGTGTGGAAGGGCTTTACACCTATAGGTATGCAGCGTGTTTTTTATAAGTTACGGTTAGTTTAACATATAACAACCACAAGGGACTGGAGTTTTCGCAGAGAGGCTCCAGTCCTGACATTATTCTTGACTTGCAGTGTGCTGGCTTAATAACCCAATAGGGTTGATAGCCTCTGAAGTCCTATTTTAACTAAACAAAAATATAACAAGACAAGGGACTAGAGTCTTGTCGTTATTCTTGACTTACAGTGTGCTGGCTTAATAATCCAATAGGGTTGTTAACCTCTGAAGTCCTATTTTAACTAACATATAGCAATATACCTATAGATCTATCTATCTATCTATCTATATGCTCAGGCCCAATCCCCATTTTGGGGGTAGCCGACTCAAGACAGAGCAAGAACAGGGAAAACACAAAAACAACACAAAACAACGAATAAACATAGACAAAAAAAAAAACACAAATTCACACACATCTAGGTCACCCAGGAGAAGACCCAGAGACCAGGGCCACCAAGGTCGCTCCAGCACTCCCCCGGCCCCCGACCACCCGGAGAGGTTCCGATCTCGGCAGGCAGACATGCAGCGGAGCCAAAGCCACAAGCCCTCCCACCACACTTCCAGGCGCACCCTTCATATTAATCGTCTCCCCGGGCCAGGCGCCTGATGGACTATTATCTAGTCCAACTTGCGCCCGACCCCTTACTCCAAATGACCACGTGTTCACTCAACTATTCACAAGCATTCTCCATTCACTCCTGTCCACCACCACTTCCCCTGCCTGATCTATAGTCATTCCTCTAGATGAATAAATAAAATTAAGGATAGTGTGTGAGGGTTTTAATTGGCAACTGAATTGATTATTAATTATCGTAAAAGGGGGGCCTGAAAGGCAGGTCTCGACTATTTCAAAGTGTCTCTAATTATTATAGTAATAGCTTACATTCTAGGCTCTAGTGCCTGGAAGCATCTAGGGATAACTTATTCTAGGTTTACGAAGAAGACAGAAAGCATTCGAGGTCCTAGCACTTGATCGGGACTAGCCGTTGTTCAAGTGGTTAGGTCGGGCCAGGGAGCACCTTAGGAGCCAGGAGGCATCTATGATCTCAGGTGTTAGTGAGATATCTTCCCCTACCTGGCCCGGATACCTATCTACTCCCTAGGTGCTCCTTGCCCTAGAAGAAGCACAGGCAAGAAGGGTACGTCGATGCACTGGTTCTATGGGAGGTGTAGGTCGCTCTGGTCTCGGTGATGGGGGTAGGGGAAAGAGCAATCATAACAGAAGGGCCCTCCTAATTTGCTTCAGGACATCCTTCCAGGGACCAATCAGTAGGTCGGCTGTGTGGTGGCGGCGCGGCATCCCGGTTGGTGAAGGTGCCGTTCTGGTTGGCCAATCCCAGGCCAGCTTTGAGCGTGGGGGTTTGTTTTGGTTTGGCGAGGGGGGACAGGTGCATTATTGGAGCGTTTTCTATGATAGCTTTCCACTTGCATCCCTCACTCACATAGAAGAATTAAACAAAAAAATAAACGTAGATATGGAACGGCCAGAAAGGACACTTGAGATGAAGGCACAGATAGAGGGATAGAATCTGAAGGAGGGTAGTTTAGAAAATAGAGATTTGTGCCAGGCTCTATTGAAGGTTTTTTATATGTCTAGCACAATAGGAAGGGTCTCACAGAAGTCCCGATAGGAGGATGACAAAGAATTAGTAAAATAAGCAAGATCATCAGTAAAGCGGTCGGACCTTAACCTATTAAAACTGAAAATACCCTAGGGGCAAGGGTACTTATTTGTGAATTTCTACCCTTGGATTCTGACAGAATTCGTTATATTTACGATATAGAGCATTATTTGTTTTCAATATGCTTTTATTTTACATATGTGATGTATATAATTATGAACCTTCAAGAGTGCTAAAATAAGTTGGAAATGCATTTGGGTGGTGAAAAACGTATATATTGGCCACCAGGTCATAATCTCAGGCAAGAGTGAGCAACAGGCAACCCTCCCCTCTCGCTGTCTGTGAGGTAACTGAGGCGAGCGGGCGGTGTCTGGGTGTTATATCCCGATCTTTTATGCAACCCACTTGTGCTACATTATTGCGGGAGAGAAAAATAACCGATAAATGATGAAAATAAGAGGAAAAATAGGTGATAATTGAGGAGGGGGGGAGGGGGGAATAAGGTGGGGAAGGGGGGGGGGGGTGAGAAACACATGGATGAGTACTAGAGGGGAATTATCTCACCTAGAGACAAATTCCTTTGTTTTGATAGCCCCTGGAATGTTTTGGAAGGCTTTTTTTATGGTCTTGCTTCCGTGAGGCCTATCGCATTCCCTCCCTATGGTGAGCCTTCCGTGAGGCCTATCTCGCTTCATGGGGGAAGCCATACTGGTGATCTGAAAGTAGATTATGGGAGAAAAATGCTTAAGAATTTTTGAAGAAAGATTAGAATATACAAAATTAGAGATGCAAGAAGTACTGTAAGAGGAATTGGATGATAGTTGGAGGGTTGAGATCGGTCACCCTTCTTTGGTACAGGTTGAATGAGAGCTAACTACCAGCAAGAAGGGAAGATGTTAGAGGAAAGACAGAAATTGGGAGGTTTGACGTACCTCCCAACCTACCAAATAGGAAAACCTACTATTTGGTAGTAGTCTTGGAAAATCCAACGTCAAGGCTATTAACCTAATTGCAATGACGACTTGTCTATTTTGACTGTTATGTCATCATTCCTACCGCGGTTAAAAAGAAAACGTCTAGAGTCAACTCCTTATCTTGCTCTAGGAGACGTTGTACATTAACCAAAACTACCACCGAAGGTGAAAAAAGCATAGAAGAGAAGAAAAAGGGGTTTACCTTAGTTACCGCTTAAGGCCCATCCCGTGTTCCGTCCTGTGCAGATCCCTGTCGAACGTGCGCATGAGCGACCCTCTCTTGTCATCACATCTCACGTCAGCAGAAGAACGCGGATGGGCAGGGGTCCGGCGTGAGGGAGGGTATTATGTACGCTGGATTTTCCAAGGCTACTACCAAATAGTAGGTTTTCCTATTTGGTAGGTTGGGAGGTACGTCAAACCTCCCAATTTGTTAGTAGTCTTGGCAAATCCAACGTCAAGGCTGCATAACAGATAGGAGGAGGACATCCAAGCCCAACATACCAAAAGAAAACAATGCATAAAACAAAATTATGAATGACAAAGACACAATTTAAACAAGAGTGTTTAATAAAAGAGTGAAAAACTGAGGAGTAGCTAAAAAGAACAGTTTTAACACATGCCCGTCATTCATAGTAATGCATAAACATAGACTTGTCTTAAACCAAAAAGGTACTGTACCCCAAATCCCTTTTCTTCCAAAACCAACAAAAACATTGAACACAATAACAAAACACAATATTCAATGTGGGAAAAACACTTATTTACTGTAACAATACATAATCCCAAACTTGCAATCAAGTGTTGCAAACCCGTACTCCCCCCCTCCCCATTTGTCAAAGAAAACAAAGGAAAAGAACGAGGGACAAGGGGGGGAGACCAGGTATCTTCGCCAGAGCACTAGGAAACACGACCCCCGAGAGCCATCACCGGCCGAGGGGGTCGAACACTGGACATGGAGAGGTAGGAGGAGATGAAGGAATTGATAGAAGACCACAAAACCGCTGAGGCGATGGCAGGTAAGGATCGACTCTGCAGGAACCGGAAGGAGGCAGCAAAGGATCGCACAACGTGCGCAGAACCCCTACAAACAGGAGTACTGGCACGAATGGGCCGACAAATGTGGCGTCCCATCTGCACCTGCGAGAGCCTCCCACCTGTCCGAGGAGACACCCACACAGCAGTACCCGAAGGCGGCGCCACAGACGCAACAGAGGAGTGCAAGGCTGACACCGGGCACAACACATGGCGAGTATGCCCACCCTGGAAAGCCTGTACGGTGAAAGGCTGGAAAACATGGGTCTCCCTCTCATTCGTGGCAACAAAATGAGGGGAGGAGGCGAACGTGACGCCATGCAAGGACGGGGAGAATCGCACGCAGTCCCGGGGCCGTGACAATGCCGCTAGTGCAGACATCCGATCCCCAGTGGTCAGAGCGACAAGGAAGAGTGTACGCCCGCGCAACGGAACCGGTGTAGCGGCCCGTGTATACGTGGGTGAAGCCAGAAGGTCCAGAGCCCGCCCCAGATCCCACTGTGGAGGGACCTGGCGCGGAGGCGGGCGTTCCCGGAAGGCAGCCGTCATGAAGGAATCCAGCTCCTGCGGCGCAACGACCAGCCCAGCGACGGACTCAAAGACCCCCCGGACGGCAGACAAGTGGTTACGTATAGCGTCGACGTGAAAGTGACGTGTACGGAAGAGGTGAAACAAGGAGTGGAGGACGAGGGAAGGAGAGCCAACTGTCTGGCGATTGTCCTGTAACCACCTAGTAAAAGACCTCCAGTGGGACCCGTAAGTCCCCCAAGGAGAAGTCGGCCAGGAACGCTTCAGGAAGTCAGGCAGGTCCCGTCCGTGGACTGGGAGCCACCGTGCCTCATGAACATCCACGATGCGAAGGCCAACGAGGTCCGCAGGGCCCCAACCTAGCGCAAGTGGAAGTCGGAGACAGGTAGAGGGACCGGACTCGGGCACCACCGCGTCAACTGGGCGTACCAAGCCCGTGCCGGCCACAGAGGCGCGAGGAGCCAAACGCTGCCGCGGTACAGCCGCAGCCTCGCGAGGACGTTGCACAGCAACAGTGCGCCTGGTGGCGGAAATATGTATATCGACCGCAATCTGTTCCATGAATGCGTCCGGACCCCCCTCCGGAGTGCGAGGCCGGAGGGAGAGGTACCGAGGCAACTGGCGCGGCACCTCCGATGCGAACAAGTCGACCTCCATAACACCCCAGGAAGCCGCGAGGTCGTCGAACACAGTCCGTTGCATTGCCCAGTCTACAAGAACGCCCTGTCTTCTTGACAGGGCGTCCGCCCACAGGGTGGCAGGCCCAGGCAGGGAGGAGGCGTGCAGGGAGAAGGGATGTCGGTCCGCGAGGAAGAAAACTTCACCGAGATCCCCAATAGAGTCAATGACCTGGAGGACCCCCGCTTCAGGAAACAGTGGACAGCTGTCTGAGTGTCCAACCCGAAGGCCACCGACTGTCCCCGAAGGGCCAGCGCGTGGTCCCTCAGGAAGAAAAAAGGAACCCACAGTTCGAGGGCATAGACGGGTAAGGGGCGTGAGTCCCACCCATCTGCCGGGAAGTTGACGGCCCAGGTTTGATGGGTAACCGCACCCTACCTACGCTCGACGCATCTGTGTCTACCCATATCGTCGGTGGGGGGGCGGGCCAGGGCACAGCCGCAGAGAGCGTGCCCCGAGCAACCCAGTGTCCGAAGTGTCTGCGAATGGGACGCGGAAGCGGCAGGAGCCGATCCATAGGGGTCAACGGAAACACCTCGGTGCCCATGAGGAGTAGGCGGCGGAGCCTGAGGCTCCCTAAGGGAATGGGCAGAGCGGCCCAATTCAGCGAACCCACTAACGAGTCCCAGAGCCACCCCGGGAGGGAGACCGAGTGCAACACGGCGAAGACCTTCCGCCGAAGGTGCACCGCGTCCGGCAGACCCGGGTCACCGGAGCACTGGACAAATCCCATGCGAGACCGACCCATGGCACGACACGCGACGGGGTCAAGCGTGACTTGGGAACATCGATGGGGAACCCTAACTGTGCGACGTGGCGAACGATGGTGAGGGTGTCGCGTACGCACAGTCCTAGGGCTTCGGAAACTATCAACCAATCGGCCAAGGAAAACAGGATCTGGAGCCCATTCCTGAGGAGAGGATCCAGAGCCTACCCCACCAGTGCGGAGAAGATCAGCGGCGCGATGTGGAGACCGAAGGGAAGTCTGTCAAACAGGAACACACGATCGGAAGTCCGAACGGCCAAGAACCGCCGGAATCGAGGATGGAGAGGAACGAGCCAAGACGCATCCGGGAGGACCAGCGACACTATCCACGACAGACGGCGCAGTGCCAGGCGTACCTGGGGTACCGGCAGCATCCGAAACCGTGTGTGCACGATGCACCCGGCGAGGGCCGACAGAGCCACCACCGGGCGCATCGCGTCGCAGTTCTACTTCGGTACCAGAAAGACAACGGGAGAGGAAAACCGGGTGACCGGCGGTCAACTCCCTCGACGATACCCTGCTCGTGCATGGATGTGAACACGTGGGCCACCTCTGAAGAGATGGGCCTGCGTCGGTGACAAGAGCGGAGTAGGGGCCTGGACGTCCACCTCCAGGTTAGACCCCTCCGCGCATTCTGCCGCCCCCAACGTCAAGGGCGAAAATAACCCGTGGAAGCTCCCGAGAGGAGGGGAGTGACCCGCGCAGACAGGCGAGAAGGAGAACAAGGAGACCGACCCAGAGAACCTACACATTGTTTTGATGTGGAGGTACCCCCGGTACGGTCAGTGCGGGCATGAGCGCCACGTTGACCTCCTCTACCCTCCCCCCAACTTCGTCAAAAAGGGCGGGCCACCCCAACCCCTGGCCGTCGCGGGGCTGACCCTGGCGACGGGTGGCCGGAAGTGGAAGGCCGGCCAGCCCCGACACGGCGGGGATGAAAAGGGGGCAAGAACAGAAGGGCGAGGCGGAACTGACGCACTGGCCTGTAACGTCCCTGTCCTGCTCCCGTGCATGGCGGCAGCACTTGCAGCAGCACCCCGAAGAGGACCGGCAGAAGGACGGGACTGAGAAGACCCCGCTCGCGACACAGCGCGTCGTTGCGTGTCGGAAGCAGGGTCCGCCGATAGAGAAGCGTAGCGGCCCCAAGCATCCCGCGCAAAAAAGCCCCGACGGAGAGAGCGCAGAGTACAACAAACCCCGACGAATATCCAAGGGGGCTGTCCGGCAGAACGAGGACCGTACCGTCCGGCGTCGCCGAGTTGCCACGCACAAAACCGCCTTCAGCTCGGGAACCAAAGACACCGCGAGCCGAAGGGGGATCCGCCGAACGCGGCCCAAACCCTCGCGAAGATCGCCCGGTGCAGATGCCGCGAGAAGCCGCAGGTGGCGAACAGAAGTCTGGAGCGAACCAAAAGACAAGAGAAGAAGTTCGGCACCCACCGTCTCAAGGGAAAATCCCTGTCGACAGAGGACTGAACTGGGTGAGAGAAGAACGGGGTAGCAATAGAACAAAGTTCAAGAACGGGCGCGCCGAACCAGGACCAGAACGCGCCGTCCAACCCGCCGACAGACACAAGAGGAGGCAAAAGCAGTGATGACTCCGGGGGAGGGACTGAAGGAGAGCCGGCGATGGAACGGTCGGCGAAGTCGAAGGCCTCAGCAAACCAGGCCCCCAATGGGAGAGGGTGATCGAGCAAGATGGCTAAGCCAGGCGTACCGTCGTCGCACAAACCCGTCCCATAGGAGGACAGTCCCGGCAACACAGCCAGGGACTGAACATCCTGAAGGATGTCCCGGCGGCTGAAGTCTGACCAGAGCGTAGGCCTGCAGAAGGGAGGGGGACCGCAGCAGGGGTAGGTAGGGTGAGGCGCTGAGGGTGTGTCACCGCCAAGAAGCGCGATAAGAGGGAGTCTTGCATCGACTCCTAGCGCCCGTCGATGCGTGACACAAGCCACCCCTGCATAGCCGACAATCGATCCGAGAGAGGCGACCCCCCCCCCCCCCCCAAGAATGGTCGGCCCGCAGGGGTGAGCGTGAGCGGGAGCGAGATCCACGACACGAACCAGCAGAGGCGCGGCCCAAGGAAGGCGAGCGACCACGGTTGTGTCGCCGCTGAGGGACTCGTCCCTGAACACGAACGCCCGAGGGGGAAACAGCACCATCCCCCTTTGCCAGCGACACGTCAGCCCCTGAGAAAGGGGACCCCGAAACCTCGCTATACCCCACCGAGCCAAAAGGAGGGGTACCCCCGTGGCGAGACGGTAAGTGAAGGTCAGGGAGAGAAGAAGGAGGAGGAGCAGGACGACGGGAGTGGGAAGGCTGGCCGGGTGAAAAGAGGTCAGAAGGAGCCGCGGGGGGAAACAGAGCAAGGATCCCCGGGGCAGAGATAACAGGGCGGCCCGACACCGAGGCGGAGGAGGGAGGGACCGCCACCGTGGGACGAGACCGTGAAGGAAGAATAGGCACCGAAGCAGGTGAAGTAGGAGGAGAAGCAACTACATCCTGGCGGACCCTCCTGGACAGTGTAGGAGGAGGGAGCAGAGGGCCAGCTACAGCCTGAACCTCCACGCGCGTAGTGGACAAAGGAAGAGGACGTCGTTCGAGCAGGGGAAGCGGGCGGAAGGTAGTAGAGCCCCGACCCGGAGAAGTCAGGGGAGGGCGCACAGGGGCAGAGCCGCTAACCCCGGCCGCAGGGCGAGAACCATGACGAGGGCGATGGGCCCCAACAAGGCGATCAGGAGGACAACGAGGGGCAGGAGAGGACGGGCGACGAGGCGAGCGAGAGCGTGGACGGAGCAGGGGATCCCCCGACGATGTGACGACCGGCTGCGGGACCCATGGGAGATCGCCCGAGCAGGGAGAGGGCCAGGCGAACGGCCTTCAGTCGGGTCAGGGATACCCAGGGCGACACGGATCCGGGCGGCAACAAAGGCCGGGGAACGGTGGCCCACAGTCCAAAAGTGGCGGGAGACTATCACCCACACCGACTGAAGGGAAGCAGAGGCCACTGCCGCCGCGGATGAACCAGGGCTATGGTGCACCACATCCACCAGGGCCAGACACGGGCCACACAGAGCAGGGAGGTAGGCCGTAGAGGACACACAGGGCGAGTGGCGCAAGCAGGACTTGCGGCTCGCCAAGCACGGGGAGCTACAACCATGGCGAAAGCAAGGCAGCCGACCTGCACTGGAAGAACACACACCAATATCAGCACGTCGAAGGAGTAAGTGGAGAGAATGTCCAATAAGAACCAGGGAATGAGCATGGGGAAACAGGAACACACATGCAAACCGGTATCCGTACTCACCCTAAACCGGGAGCACAGAGGTAGGTGAGTAGGGCGGGCGAGGTGGAAGAGCACTAGCAGAACCTGCAAAGATGGAGAAAGTGTTAACCACCACTCAACATCTTACATGCAGGGCCATAACACCAGTAAAGTGCACACACCAAGATAGTTTCAGGCAACAAGATGACATAAAAAAGGTCAACAGTGAAAGCCAACTATTACCGCAAATTTGCGGGCCAATGGAGGCATAACCGTACCGACACCACCCTCCCGCAAATTTGCGGGACCCCCCAGCGATCTCCGCAAATTTGCGGGGAGCCGAAACGTCCCAGAGGACCGAATCGAGCTCTCCGCAAATTTGCTGGACCGGCCGAGATGGTCCGGCGCCGAAAAAGCGAGAGGAGCGTCTATGGAATACCAAAAAAAGTCCACAAAAATGCGTCATCTCCTTATGAACTCCAAGCGATGATGGCCATCAAGCTGAGCAGCGTCTTCCTTGAATGTATCCTAACTCAACCGGTAAAGGGAGAGGCAAGGAAGACACACCAGAGGAGAGGAGGCACATCCCCCAGGAACCACCCAACCCACAGAGATAGAGCAAAGCCCATGAGGAGAAGTGGCAGGGAGGGTGATTTCGCACAAACAGGGGCCCCCGTGGGGTACCCCTGGATTGGGCAAAAAGACTATGAAAGGATGGAGGTGAAACAGGAAGAGAAAACAAAAACCAGTAAATGAAACTGGTGAGAAAAAGGGTGGCCTAGCCGTGAGCAGAGAATGTGTCAGGGGCGAAAAACCCTGTGGTGTGAAGGAGGGGCCCCCGTGGGGTACCCCTGGATTATCACGAACCACCTGTCGCCCAGGCCCTTGAGACACAGTGAAGGCTCGAAAGGGGGGACTCGGGAATAACGGTAATAATACGGCCGACACACACTCTACAAACAGCACCGCCACCAACGAAATCTCAGATTGTTTACCCACGGTACACCTAGGCTATGAAAAAATGAAAACTCATAGGGGCATAGCATTTCCTGAATGAGAAAACGAGCTAGGCTAAAATAAGCTAAATGCTAAACTATGCCCAGACTAACAGGAAAAAAGAATATGAAAAGAGAAAGAATGAAAAACATATACGAGGAACGCCAGGCGCCCCCGTACCTTCGGTAGGCTATTTCCACACGTGTCTCCATTATACACACTTAGGAGCCCATTTACGTGTGCCCTAGATCACGTAACATCTGTCTAACAAAAAAGAAGGCCAGAAGAGCCGAAACGAACCTAAAACAGGGTGAATTGAAGGAGCACAACAAAAGCGGACTCAACATGGAGACGCGTGAAAAAATGATGACAAGAGAGGGTCGCTCATGCGCACGTTCAACAGGGATCTGCACATGACGGAACACGGGATGGGCCTTAAGCGGTAACTAAGGTAAACCCCTTTTTCTTCTCTTCTATGCTTTTTTCACCTTCGGTGGTAGTTTTGGTTAATGTACAACGTCTCCTAGAGCAAGATAAGGAGTAGACTCTAGACGTTTTCTTTTTAACCGCGGTTGGAATGACGACATAGCAGTCAAAATAGACAAGTCGTCATTGCAATTAGGTTAATAGCCTTGACGTTGGATTTGCCAAGACTATTAACAAATAGGAGAGTTTGCCTATGGGCAGAGTGTCAGCATGGAAGCATGCAGCATTTGAGTACAACAGGGGGAACACCATTTGCTCTGTGCACCTTGGTAGTATTCAGCCCAGAGAGAACAGCAAGTATATCCTTAGAAGAGAATAGGATATTAGGCATAAGTAAGAGAGAGGCAGATGGAGATAGAAGAATAGCACTGAAATTATTGAAGGTGAAGATTTTTGCAAAGTTTGAGGGAAGAGTTCAACTTGATCAGAAGAAGAAAATTAATGACGGTGATGCCATCAGAGTGAAAAAGAGGAGGGAAGCACGAGGAAGTAAAGTTGTTGGAGAAGTTTTTGGCTAGATGCCCGAAAGCTATGAAAGAGCTAGAGTTGGAAAGTGCAGAGCATTTTTTGACTATGTTTATGAAGAAGAAAAAATGCCAGAGCTGCATATAAGGAGTGTCTCCTCCATAGCCAGAAGAGTGACAGAGATCTAAATACAAGGAATATAAAGGTAAAAAAGCCCGGACACACAAAATAGCAGTCAATATCTTACAATATAGAACAGATTGATTGTGGGAGAGAGTTCCAGAGCTTATTTGGTAAGTAGAAGAAAGACAGATTTTTGTTTAATTCTTGGGTTTGAAAACTGGACTAAATAGTGATGGGATTGTTTTGAAAGCTGGGTGGCTCCCACTTGCTGTAAGGGAGAGCTCTGAACACTGTTGTAATAGTGACAAACCCTTCCACATTGCAGCTTTTCAAGAGGAATTATTAGAACCAAGAACACTGGTCAGCATAAAGGATTGGCAAGCACATATGTCTCGTAATATGTTTACAGCTTTCAAAAGAGGAGTTTTATCAGGAGAGTTAACCCTAACCTTCAAAGCAGGCACTGTACACTCGGATACCATAGTCTCTAGCCCACTCAGGATAATTCGTGGACATCTTATGTTTTTCTCTATACAATGTTAACTATCCGGATTGATTTTTGGATAGAACTTGCTTTTCAATTAATAGTATATATAGTTTTATAGTTGAATTATTGAAAATTATATTTATGAATTCGTTTCCAGAGATATGCTTCCATAACTAGAAATCGGTGAAGTCCAAGAATGTGTATGAGTGGGCTAGAGACTATGGTATCCGAGTGTACAACTGTAATTTTTAGAACATTGGGAGCCCTTAAGAGGGGACAACTAAACCAACTGACTGAACATTTACAGATGAATTTTCGTTAGCATCACACTCTCTTAATTAAAGAGCTTCTCAGCAACATGACCCAATTTACCACAATAAGTATATTTCCTCGTATGCAATCTATGTTTTTATATTGTGTTACCTGAATATTGTTTGTGACATACTCAACAGCTAAGATTACAGCATCAGACACAGTTTATACTTTTTTCTCATCAATATACAAAGTAACTTCCTTGCGAATGCACCTTTTGAAGTCCTCAAGCAGATGATCAGCTTGAATTTGTCATTCATTGTTTATATTCTTAGAATTCAACCACTGATCTAACAAATCTTCTTTAATTTGTTCATACTCAACATGCGATTGCGTATCCTGTTTGTAAGTGGTCTTAAATTTAACTCTGTAAGCTTCAGGAACAGGTTCATAGGCCTTATGAATCAGACTTTAAACCACATCATAATTATCTGATTGATCCTAAGACAAAGATGTGTAAGTAACTTGAGCTTTAACAGTGAGTACACCCTGAAGGAGTACTGGCCAATACTGCTTAGGCCATTAATTTTGAAACCTGTAGCTGCCTTCTCGAGCAATTGAAAATATTTTGTTAACACAAAACATTAAAGACAAGTCTGAAATTTTTGGCCACATCAAAAGTATCTGGATGAGATGACTTAGTTACACCTTGTTCCTGCATACGGTACTCATGGTCTGCATAAAATCGTAGCAATTTTAACTTGTGCCTAAGCCTCAGCTTCCATGGCATTATCCTGAGCCAGAGCTTGTGCCAACTGAAGCTCTGCAAGTTCAATTTGTATTTGCATACTCATATCAACTATAATCACACACCAAACAGTGTCTGATTATTCAAAGTAACATTTGTTTCTTTATTAGCATTAGGAGCAAGAGTAATCTGCAGATGTTTAGCCACAATCATATGTTTAAGGTTAGCTCTAGTTCCTACTTCAGCTAATGTTTGGACACCTACAAAGGTGAGGGCTGGTCCTATCCAGAGTGAGGTTTGTCATCCTCTACCCAACCTTAGCCGTGTCTGTCTGCCTTTTATTGTACTACTTTTCCTTCTAGGTGCTGGCGAGATCGCCGATTGATTGGCACTTCAAGGAGGGCTGCAAACGGTGGGGGCATGGGTCCGGCGTTGCGAGACCATGAGCTGATGATCCCCTCTCACGCTGCCCTCTCATGACAGATCTCGTCTCAAACCTGAGCATCTGGAGCGTTTTCGGTCTACCGGACTCGGGACTGTTCGCCAGTCAATCTGGGGAACCACAACAACAACAACAACACCTTCTACAATATCTCTGGCTTTATCTAAAGTAGAAATAGTTGACATTATGAAGATTGAAAATTACAATCACTATAGACATCAAGCTAATATATTCTTATGATAATATACTGAAGTATCGTGGTAAGGATATGACTCTGTAAACCCCTAAAAGTCCATCATAGTTCTTCTTTCTACTTCACCATATTTAGGTCCGTGCGAAGCGAGCACCTCTAAAGCTTACTCATGTCCTGGTTGTTGTTGTTGTTGTTAGGGCGATGCTTATTAAAAAAAAAAAATTATCGGTTAATATAATTATTTTTCACATGCACATACTCTGATCTATCCTCTAGGCCGTAATGGAGCCCATTTTCTTAAATTACGGCCTGGGCGCCCCTCAAATTACCACCTTCTTCAGTAGTAGGAAGTTGCTTTTTCTCGGTTATTACTGAACCAAATTTAATGACCTTAAATACGAATATAAATAATCTATCCTCTAGGCTGTAATGGAGCCCTTTGTTTCACTTCCGCCCTGGGAGCCCCCTAAATAGCCACCTTCTGCAGTAGTGGAACGCTTATCAAAACTTGTTATTTTTTCGGTTATTACTGAACCAAATTTAATGAACTTACACACGCTTATACTCGAATATAATAACGCGGCCCTTTTCTTAATCGGCGCCTTGTCCAGTAATTGTGAAAAGTGAAATGGCCACCTGTTTGGAGATGGCTAAGGCATATTTTATAGACCTTCATATGCATAGGCTCTTGCTTATTGTTGAGGCTGTAATAGGTCACTTTAAATATACTTTGCGGTTAATTATAGTGTCCTTTCTACAAGAGTTGATTGAAAATTAAATTTGCTGTCTTTTTGGGATTTTGCTTTGCCAATTACATGCACATGCATGCTGTATATTGTACTCTGATTTATTCCTTGACCATATCGGAGTCCAATCACCATCTTTAGCCCATGGCGCCTCGCTACTGTCTCCCTTCGACAGGAGTAACGTAAAATGAGATCGGATATTTCTATGTGATTAATGAACCACATATTATATATAATACATATATATACTTTCAATAAATAATTGGATCCAACATATCGGCCATGGCACCCCACCACAGAGCCCCTTCTACAGGAGTGACGGTAAGTTTAAATGGTTATTTTTGGGGAATATTACTCATTTTTTACTTGTACATGGTACATGAAATCTAATCTATTTCTTAGACATAATGGTTGTAGTCCTATTTTATAATTTTGCCCAGGGCGCCCCGCTGTTGGTTCCCTTATGCAGGAGTGACATAAAATGTGATCCAGTGTTAATGAAATACATTACGTGCAACTGCGCATGATAATAATTACCTCCGCCAACGAAGTTGGAGGTGGATATGGTGTTTCCTCCATTTGTTTGTCTTTTTGTCTGTTAATTTATTTGTTTGTCTGTCTATATATAAGATGTAGCCTATAAAAAAGCTAAGAATAGATTGTCGCGAAAGTTGGAGGCCATATAGGATATGCACCAAGGAAGAAGTGATTAAATTGTGGAGGTGATTGGTAGAATGCATACCTCCGCCAGCGTAGACGGCTCACAAAGTTATAAACCGATGTTTATGAAACTTAGTGGACAGATAGGATATGCACACAGGGGAAAGTAATTCAATTTAGGAGGGCAATCGGTAGAGCACATACCTCCACAAGTTTAGCCGGAGGTACGCGCTTTCCAGAGTGCCAGAATTTGCTGGTTATTATTGAACCATATTTAATGATCTTCCACATGCATATACTCTAATATATCCTCTTGGCCGTAACATAACCCTTTTTTTAACATTTCATTCTGTGCTTCGCACCACGTGCCTCGAAGTTAACACGGCCGCACAGACCTGTAGTCCAGCTTGGACTTGTTTCATCCAATTCTTCCAATCAATCGTCACACTGTTTACACTGTTCCCACCCCTGCATGCTTTGTGCTTGTCCTAATTTAGTGTAACCCATTATTAGTTATATTGGCAAAATTATTGCATGTAATTACAATCCAATATAGCATAATCACTTGTCCAGAACAATGATTATACTGTATATTCAGTGTATATATGGCCGTACTGTATGCTAAACAAAAATGGCAGATAAGTTAAACAAAAATCCACAGGTCTGACCTTTGATTATGGTCAATTAATCATTGTTCACAGTCACTATTTATCCTACTCAACCACACTTCATCCAACTCTTCCACTCCACAATGCAACTTTTGTCTTCATTTATTTTGCTCAGTCTATTGTTTCAGTTCTTCTTCATCAGTAATCATTTTACTGTACTCACCTTACTACTCAACAATCTCAGTTCACTAATCTTCATCAACACCATTATTTCATACAAGCGTTATATTTCTCCTACACCTTCACTTCGTACCTTACTCCTAAAATCCACCACTCTTTTTATGTCACTCCAAGGCACCTTCGTTTTTTTCGTCTCTCTCCTTAATCCACATCTTGTCTTTGTTCATTCCAGTCTTCCAATCGTTCATCCCTCATCTTCCCGCAGCTCCCAAATCCCTGACTCTGACGGAGCCCACATCTTTAAATTATGCCGGGAGGGAGGAACCTGGCGAGCTTCAAGCCCAATGAAGTTCTAATAAGAATGTGGGATTAGGGTTTCGGTAGGGTTAGGCACCGACCAAACTTGGGTTGTGTTCCACTAACTTTCGCCGAGGGTTTGTGGATGCTTCGATTACTGTGATTGTGAAATACATTTATGCACACTCGGTAACAAAAAAGGAAGATGGGTCAATGGTGAACAGGAAAGGAATGTGAGAATCATATGAAAATTTCCGAGACAAATGTATCTTGCAATCGTTATCATTAATGTAAAATTCCTAGTATGCGCAGGTTGTAGTCTTGAGTGAAACATGTATGCCCTTTCTACAGACCAACTGTCAGTCGTCCCTACTGAATAATTCAGTTAGGCCTTTGAAGAGGGGTCTCGGATAGCTGTTAAAAGGATGCCTAAAAATGATTATTTAGAGGATGGTAAACTTGTAACGTTGATACCTTAGGCCGCTTAGGTGATCGTTCGGAAGTATCATATCTCTTTAAGAGTCTGGTGACTCACACATCGGAGTTTGTAGAGGGAACAGAAATGAGAACAATATAGGCAACCCGTCGGAGTTAAATATTTACCTATTATAGACTTTAATGTATTATCGCTCGATTACAAAAAAGGGTGATGTAAGGAGAAACGTGTCAAAACAAATTAAAGAATGCGACCGTAATATAGTATTTTGATGGAGTGAATAGGTAGCATTAAGTACAGGACAAGTAGGAAGAAGTATTGAACAAAATGGAGGTGTGGTAGAATATGATAAGACATGAATTGATAACCCGGGTGAAAGAGGAATATGATAGTGGGTTGGTGGATTAGGAAGAAGGTATAATTCAGACTATTAGACTTTTTTTGTTTGTATTTTGAACTCGAAAATTATTTACTAATGCTAATTGTACTAAACTTCGATGGTGATTGAATGTCTTAGAATATTAAAACACTGCATCTAAACAATAATCAGAACATTTACTTGTATTTGATATATAGATTAAGGCAATTTAGCGACTGCAATGGGTATCAATGTGGTGCAAGTCAACCATTTCTACAAATTTTATTGTTCGACCTAATTCGACCGTTCGACTTAATTTCCGTCCCATTTTAGCTCCCTGGTCCAATGCGGGCACTTAACACAATTCGAAAATTCAGGTCAAAGTACTTAGGTAGGTATAGCTGGATAAATGAAGCGTATGGGATATAAGCATTTGCGGGAGAAGTGCTTAGGTAACTACAAGATAGATGAAGTGTGGGGGATTTAGGCTGTAGTGGGAGATGTTTTCAGTGTAAGAACAAACTAATAGGGATGTAGGAAATAATGGGTCTGCCTCGTGTGGGCTAATAGGCCTTCTGCATATTTGTGTTTTTTCTTAATTCGACCACTGAGCTTAATTTGACCTCTTGGTCTAATCTCATCGTTCGGTCCAATTCAGCAGGTGTAAATCCACTTAACTAGAGGTAGTGCCAACGAACTTGACAATTATCTCGATCCTTGATCTCTTCGTAACTAAAAACGACCTGGAGCTAACTGGCTATAAATGTCTACACCTACTGTATTTCCTGGTGGACTCTTCCCAAATGATAGAAATGTAAGCCCGATTGGGGAATGGGGAATGGGCCTGAGTACGAAATACATATGATGGGGAATTGTCTAGTAGGACGCACATGAGGTATTGGTTGTTTATATAGATGCCGACAGCAGTAACCAACTCTGCGAAGCAGAGTGGTATCGCACACACAGATCCCGCCCGTATACTGTGCACCACAATAATATTCAGCTTGTCCGTCGTCGTCGTCGTCGTCGTCCGTCGTCGTCGTCGTCCGTCCAGAAACTCCTCCTAGACCGTTCGATGGATTTTCACCAAATTTCACAGGTATATTTATTTGGTCAATACGAAGGT
>CM064533.1:34565766-34600766 GCA_032716605.1 Paralithodes platypus
GATCTTCAAAAAAGGTGATCAATCAATAGCATCCAATTACCGTCCCATTAGTCTCACTTCAATCATAGGAAAGCTACTAGAGTCAATTATTGCTAGGAAAATGAGAAACCACTTAGAAACATTTAACTTAATCAATTCTTCTCAGCATGGATTCACTCAGGGCCGGTCTTGCCTTACTAATTTGCTTAGTTTTTTCTCAGAGGTATATGAAGCAGTAGATAATGACAAGTCATATGATATTATATATTTAGATTTCAGTAAAGCTTTCGACAGAGTCCCTCATGAAAGATTGATGAGAAAGGTTGAGGAACATGGAATAGGTGGGGCGTTGTTAGGATGGATTAGGTCATGGCTAATTGGTAGGAAGCAGAGAGTCGGCATAAATGGTACCAAGTCAGAATGGGGAGCAGTCAAAAGTGGTGTCCCCCAGGGATCGGTATTAGGTCCCCTGTTGTTTCTTATATACATAAATGACCTAGATTTAGGTATAACTAGTAGGATAAGTAAATTCGCAGACGATACTAAAATAGGGAGATCAATTTATTGATTCAGATAGCGATATAGAGTGCCTCCAAAGGGATCTAGATACCTTCCATGAATGGTCAGTAAATTGGCAGATGAAGTTTAACATTGACAAATGCAAGGTATTAAAGATAGGGAAGATGCAAACAAATGTTAAATATAAACTAGCTAATTTAGAATTAGAAAATTCAGACTGTGAGAAAGATCTAGGTGTGTTTGTTAGCAATGATTTGAAGCCTAGAAAACATGTGTATAAGCGTTCGTAATAAGGCAAACAGGATTCTCGGGTTCATCTCTAGGAGTGTGAGTAACAGAACTGCTGATGTTATCTTAAAACTTTACTTGTCATTAGTGAGACCCCATATGGATTATGCTGTCCAATTTTGGTGTCCTTATTACAGAATGGACATAGATTCATTGGAGAGAGTACAGCGTAGAATGACAAAAATGATCCATAATATTAGAAATCTTTCGTATGAAGAAAGGTTGAAGAAATTAGGTTTACATTCGTTAGAGAGACGCAGAGTTAGAGGGGATATGATAGAGGTGTTCAAGTGGGTTAGTGGGATTAACAAAGGGGACATGACAAATGTACTAAAGCTCAGTGATAGCGAAAGAACTCGTACCAATGGTTTCAAATTAGATAAATTTCGTTTCAGAAAAGATATAGGCAAATATTGGTTTGGTAACAGAGTTGTAGATGGGTGGAATGGACTACCAAGTGCTATAGTGGGATCTAAAACTGTAGGGAGCTTTAAGATAAAATTGGACAAGCATATGGACGAGAAGGGTTGGGTGTGAAGGGGGATCAGCCGGGTTGGGCCAATCAGCGCTCTGCAGACCCCCATAATCCTGCGTTAATCTCTAACCGTTTTGGTAAGATGATTCTCAGGGTATTAGAGTGTTGAGCCTATAATTGGGCTTTGTAATTGAATTGGGGTTGTGTGGGACAGGGATCTGCCTTGCTTAGGCCAATCGGCTTTCTGCAGACTCCCATTTTCTTATGTTCTTATGTTCTTCTTATATAAGCATCTAAATATAGCTAGACAAAATATCATCGAAGGCGCTGGCACAGAAAGGTACAATATAGTTTGAACTTGGTTCGAACACTTGTCAGAATAATATATTTATTAATTCAAATTTCAATACATTAATAATCATATACTTATGTGTCTACGTGAAAGTGTAAATAGGTGAGATACGAGTGAATAACCATCGCGTATAAATCGCATATTGGCTTGACAAGCTTTGCGTTGCTAAAAGAGGCGTCCTTGTCATTGTGTGTGTGTGTTTTTTATTTGTATTATTTTTTTTTTCGGAGTCTTGAATGCTGACTGGGCACAACACATATACAACTATAGGCTATATGCCTCCTTGACGCTTTATAGCAAATGAGCATGTATATTCATTATTCTTGTATTAGCCTAGTATTTACTTATTCATATTTTGCTACTGGCAAATTTCAGGATAAGTTTCCACTATTATTGACAGGTAGACTATATTAGCTGGGGGGAATTTTCATAAATTGAAATTCCAGATGCTGCCAGATTAACCCCTGTCAAACGGGGATGTTTGTAACTTCTACTACCTACCTGGCGGGCATATTTACCCTAAACGAGCTTCATTCCATGCTCTTTTTCATGCATAAACAAGAGCCAGAGCGTAATACAATCATGTATCCGTGAAAGGGCGATAATAGAGCTTTCTAATGACACCTGAATCATTCTTGTACGACCACTGGTTCTCTTGCAACAATTGCGCAACACGAGGGTAAAAATCCAAAAATACGGTAAATTCCCGAGTTTTTACTTGGTCTTGCGAGGCATGGGGTGTGGAATGGTGCAGAAATTACGTCGGTCACCTCACTCGGTCCATGCCGAGCTGTCAGAGCCCGCCTATCATCCTCCCAACTCGTGGACTCTCTCTCAGAGCCGATAATGTGCTCAAAATCACGCCCGGATATTGTCGGGCCCCGCAGGGGTGGCCATGGTTCTCTCGCCCGACATATGACGGGCCCCGCGGCTGGGGTGTTAAGGGGAGCGTTTGACAAAAACATGATTATGCCATATTCACTTTAATTATGCACTTATCACTTTCATATTTATGGAATAAAGAAATTATAGCATAAACATGAACATGAACATAAGACCTCATACCGCCTACTACCCGCTCCCATTTAGGGGGCAGCGCCCCCCACCCTAAATTTTCAAAACGCTACTACTCAGTTATTATTGGTCCTATCCCCTTCATATTATTATGGTACTAAGGGTGATATCCCATTCAACGCTCTAATAGTTTTGCTGTTTGCTTTTGTTTATTGTGTATAATTTTGTTGTATTTTAGCCAACAATTTGCAAGAATAAATATTTACCAAAAAATCCTATTCACAGATGTAAAAAAATAAAAACGTAACTTTGAAGAGAAAAGATTCCTCTTGTTCTCAGTTTTTGTTTCATCAAAATCAACCCAAAACTAGCTAAGAAGTAGCAATATGATTATGAAAAAATTACGTTTTGAGATACGGGCCTTTGAAGGTTGCGAGCCCACCAGTGTTGCCATTTCTCAGGACATTTTTCAAATATTGATTTTGTTTTATTTTTTTTTCGGTCTGGCCAGCCAGACGCTCCCCTTAAAATATTAACCAACATATTGCCGTAACAGGGGTGACTTCGCATTTCAGAAACATTGTTTGCTGGTGACATACTCTAGATAAAAATATGGCAACGATGACGAGAATGAAAATGATAGCATTGTATTCAAAAGTTATAAAATTTGAAAAACACTTGCTGTGAAAACTTCTCAATACATATGAGTCTGTTCATATCTTTTAAATGTTGCCTAAAACGGATTATATTGCACATACTACAGTGCAATAATAACTATCAATAAATGTTCACAGAATATAAGAAAAAACAATGACTGTATACACAAATTGCATTGTTATTTTGTTTGCTCTGTATCAGTAGGCCTATCACAACAACCTTCCAATTATATCTTCCACCCTTTATTTATGTCTACATTTGAAAAAGCCATATTTGTATTTGTTACTGTAATCTTAACCTCCCCTCACTAGCCTAAGCACTAACAATTTTTGTTTTCTGTCCAACTATTTTATACTTTTTGAACTGCCCGCTGTTCGGACAAGGCAGCATCCCTGAAAGTTATTAAACTTCAACACACTGGGAAATTTGATGAAAATATTTTGTGATGTTCAAATTCGTTAGAAGCGGTGTTGGCTATAACATTGTATGTATCATTTTATGGTGTATATTACATTTTTGGATCTAAATCTTACTGGAGATGCCTATAATTATAATGTATAGCTAGCTAAGATAAAATATTAGGCACTATTATGTTAGACTGTATTATGGACAGCAGAAGCCTAAGGTGAGATGATATTATCCTATGTTATTATTATTAGGCAATATCATGAATATCAGTATGCTATGTACTGTATATGTTTATTAATTAGGCTACCGTAAGTTTTTTTCTTCTATGTGGATGAAGAAGACAAAAGGCAAAACTGCCTGTTACAAGTGCCTCCCCCAGAGTTGGAAGAGTCACGGCCAAAATCAATGAACAGTCGAGCTAAAATGCCTGGACATACAGAGTTTGAACCAATTTAAGTCATAGGATGAGGGAAAGATGGATTCAGGGAGGGAGCTCCAGAGCTCAGCTGTTGAATAGAAGAAAGATTGGGAGTATTGTTTCACTCTTGAGTTGGAGAGTTGCACAGAGTAGGGGTGGGGTTGTGTTGCAAGACAGGTACTATGTACCCTATGTAGAGGAGGTGGTATGCTCTGAGGATCACTGATTATTGTAGTAGCGATAGAATTGTGAGAGAGAAGCAACATTACGCCGAAGTGAGAGATATTGCACAGAGTTGGTGAGTGGAGGGAGTTAATGATACAAAAGGCTTTCCTCTCTACTTTGTCTAGAAGTGCTGTTTGAGAGGATCCTCCCCACACATGTGAACAATACTCAATACAAGGACGTACAGTGCCCCTGTACAGAGCAAGAAGCTGTGCAGGGGTAAAGAATCCCTCGAGGCGGTTGAGCATTCCCAGCTTCTGGGAGGCCACCTTAGCAAGACTGGTAATATGGTCCTTCCAAGAGAGAGCAGAAGAGAAAGAGACACCGAGAATACTGAGAGAAGATGAAGGGTTGATTTTTGTATTGTTGAAGTATAAGGGATAGTCCTTTGGGAGTTCACGATGGGTAGATAGATGGAGAAATTGGGGTTTAGAAGCATTAAAGGTAACAAGGTTTTCTCTGCCCCAATTGGAAATAGTAGTTAGATCAGAAGATAAATGTTCTATGGCTTCATTACATTTGTCTTTGAGGGATTGTTTGCTGGGACATTCTGGAAAACTAATTGAATAGTGTAAGGTGGAGTCGTCAGCATATGAATGGATAGGACTGGAGGTACAGTTGAGATAATTTATGAAAATTAGAAAGAGAAAAGGAGATAGGACAGAGCCCTGAGGAACATCGGAGTTGATAGGATGAGGAAGTGAACGATGGCTGCCCACAACCGCAGCTATGGAACGGCCGGAAAGGAAATTAGAGACAAAGGCACAGATGGAGGGTAGTTTAGAAATTAGAGATTTGTGCCAGACTCTGTCGAAGGCCTTCGATATATCTAGCGCAATAGAAAAGGTTTCACCGAAATCCCGAAAGGAGAATGACCAAGAGTGAGAAAGATATGAAAGAAGATCACCAGTAGAGAGACCCTTAAGGAAACCATACTGGCGAGCTGACAGTAGATTATGAGAAGAGAAATGTTTAAGAAATTTGGAGGCAAGAATAGCTTCAAAAACTTTAGAGATCTAACAGATGAGAGCAATTGGACGATAGTTGGATGGTTGAGAGCGGTCACCCTTCTTTGGGACAGGTTGAATGAGAGCAAACTTCCAGCAAGAAGGGAAGACGTTAGAAGAGAGACAGAGACGAAAGAGTTTGCCTAGGCAGGGAGTCAGCACGGAAGCACAGTTTTTGAGTACATCAGGGGGAACACCATCCGGACCTTACACCTTCTTAGTATTAAAACCAGAGATGTTAGAAAGTACATCTTTAGAAGAGATTAGGATATTAGGCATAAGTAGGAAAGAGGGGGGTGGAGAGGAAGGAATAGCACCGGAATCATCCAAGGTTGAGTTCCTAGCGAAAGTGTGAGAGATGAGTTCAGCTTTGTCAGAGGAAGAAGTGATGGTTATGCCATCAGAGTGGAAAAGAGAAGGGAAAGACAAGGAAGACAAAATGTTGGAGATTTTTTTTTTTTTTTTTTAACCCGTACAGCCCCAGCGACGCGTCTGACGCGTCGGCGATGTATGTAACGCACAGCCCCAGAGACGCGCCTGGCGCGTCACCCTAATTGCGCCGACCGTACCTTCAGGTGTAGCAACTCAAGAGGGCTCAGATTTGTATGGGAACTGTGTACGTATCCCACGCAACCGTGCCGATGGTTGAAAACTCTCAAAGTCCACGTGCGTGCGCGTGAGCGTGCAATAACCTGGTTTTTGGGGATAATTACCTTCAATTTTTTACTCTTGTAAAATACGTTTTCCGGGGCTCTGTAGGACCATTTTTTAAGCTTTTTGAGCGGTTTTTCGTGGTTTTTCCTTCATTCCTAACCCATTCGCTATTGTTTCTGGAATAAAACCATTTTTTGAAAACCGGCCGGGTTCTGGTGAACAAACATTACAAAACTAGCCGGGGCTGGACGGGTTAAAGAGACACTGAACGGAGGAAGGAAAAACACAGATAAAACAAAAAGGTCCATGTGCGTAAAGGCATCCTCCATTCATAAAATGTTTGTATCAACTGGATTTAAACTTTTGTAGATTGTAAGTTTGTGGAAAGCAACTCGAGGGAAGTGAATTCCAAAGAGTAGTAGTTCTAGGGATAAATTAATTTTGATAAGCAGAAGTTCTGCATTGTGGAGGAGAAAGAGTAAATTCATGGGCGCTCTCAGCTGCCCTAGTTCTACGGGGAAAGATGTGGAGAGGTGGTACAATTGAAGCAAGTTCCTCGGAACAATTGCTGTGAAAATATCTGTAGAATAATGCAAGGGATGCAACGTTTCTTCGTATGGATAATGTAGGAAGGTCCTGTGTGATTGCAGGGTTATTGATTAATCTAATAGCTTTATTTTGAATTTTGTCCAACTGCCTCAATGCAACCACTCCACTTCCACTCACAGAGGTGAACAGTAATCCATCTGAGAACGCACATGACTTTTATATATTACGGCCAACTGCTCGTCAGTGAAGAATTCTCGAACTCTGTACAGGAGTCCCAGTTTTTTAGAGGCATTCTTAGCAATGCTTCTAACATAATATGTCCAGCTCAAGTTAGTAGTTAATGTTACATCGAGAATGTCAATACTAGGGGAAGTGGGAATATTTACATAATTAAAAAATATATGGGAGTCAGTGAGATTCTGTCTGTTAGAAAAATGAATGTACTTGGTTTTCTGTGCATTAAAGGAAACTAGATTATTTTGTCCCCATTCATTAATTCTAGAAAGGTCCTGGTTCAGAGAAGTTGCAGTGTTTATTTTTGAATTTATAAGATCGGGGTTGGGTGAAAGAATTAGTAAATGTGAAGGAACTGTGGAGTGTTGAGTCATCTGCGTAGGAATGTATTGGATTATGAGTGGTAGATATGAGATCATTGATATGAATGAGGAACAGAGTTGGGGCCAAAACTGATCCCTGGGGAACACCAGTATTTATTGAGTGAAATTGAGAATAAAGGCCATCTACCATTACTAGACTACATGCCAGAAAGCTTGGGAGGAGCTAGAGTTGGATAGTTCAGTGCATTTATTATTAATGAAAGAGTGTTTGGCAAGTCGAAGGACAGGAAGTATGAGATTCTTGAGTTTTAAGGCATTGGTACTGTTTAAATGCTTCCTCCTTATTGCGGACAGCAGTAGAACAAGCATGAGTAAAACAAGATTTGTTTGCATTAGTCTGAGAGAAAGAAAATTGAATGTATGCCTCCATGCCCGATAGGATTACCTCGGTAATGCGTTCAGCACTCTTCGAGGGTCCCCGACCACGGAAGCAAAAATCATTCCATGGGAAATCAAAGACGTACTGCCAGAGATCCTCCCAGTCGGCAGCGCCAAAGTGCCACAAGCGCCGCCGGTTGGGAGGATCGGGTGGCTGTACTGGAGAGATAGGACAGGTGACAGAGATAAGTTTATGGTCGGAGGAGCCCAAAGGAGAGAAAAAATCAACAGTATAAGAAGAAGGGTTAGAAGTTAGAAATAAGTTGAAAAAGTTGGGCCAATCTCCGAAGCGATCCGGGATATGGGTGGGTTGCTGAACCAACTGGTCTAGGTCATTTAGGATAGAACAGACGAATGCTTGTTCATCAGGTATGTCATTAGTATGAAAAGAGAGCCATTGAATGGTGTGAGGTAGAGTCATTAACATTTGAGTGGATAGGACTAGAGGTACAGTTGAGAAGATCATTAATGTGTATTCGAAAGAGAACTGGAGACAGTACAGAACCTTGAGGAACACCGAAGTTGATAGGGTGAGGAAGTTGCCGATGGCCGTCCATAACTGCAGCTAGGGAACAATAAGACACAGATAGAGTGATAGAAACTGAAGGACGGTACATTAGAAATTAGACATTTGTGCCATATTCTATTGAAGGTTTTCTTATATATCTAGTAAAATACAAAAGTTCTCACCAAAGTCCCTAATGGATGATGACTAAGAGTTAGTAAGATAAGAAAGGAGATCACCAGTACATTGGGGATCTGAAAGTAGATTATGGGAAGACAAATCCTTAACAACTAACATACATAGGCTATATCACACAATACAACACAATACAACTGGCCAGCATGAAGCTGATTTTGCAGAGTTAACCAGAGGGGGTATAATATTAATAAAAGGTGGTGAAGGATATGGAAAATGAGAGAGATAGGCAGAGGAAAAGATTCTCAGGTACGGAGCGGGGACAGATAGCAAGGGAAAAAAGATGGGTGTGTTCTAGAAACCAGATCTGAGGGAGAGAGTGGCGAGGAACTGTATATATACTCGCACTAGCTCGAGCCGCGTGGGAAAACAGCGGTTACAAGTCATCTAACCACTAGCAAAGCTTACAGCATGGTAAGGGCCTCTCTCCACCAACCCCCGCGAGGCAGCCAGCCGTGACGTCATCGAGCGGGACAAAAAACACTGCGCGCCCCCTCTCACTCTGTTCTACTCCCTCTCTCTCTCCCAGATCCTATCATTACTAGTTAATGATAAAATATATACTTTACAATTAAATATATAAAGCCTTGACATGGGCGAAAACAAAGAGCCTTTCTGGACTGCCCATGACACGAGCTTTCATATGAAATAAAGCACACTCTAATACACAAACTGTAGCCCCATCCACTGCCCTGGCGATCCTAGCGAGTCACTGTAGGACAAGCCATGCGGTTCTAACGGAGTGGTTAACGTCACAAGATACAGTAGGATACTGAATACGATAACTACTAGAGTTAATAAGAAAATACAAAGCTAGGTCGATTAGAGGTGCGCGTGCGTCGTCTGCTACAAGCTAGGATAACAAATGTAAACAACAATGTTTATCAGTCAGAAAAGCAATAAAATAACATGCACGGCAACTACAGAACTATGTGGAGGTTAAACAAGCACTTAACTACTGTTCATGCAATGAATAAAGGGAATTGGGATATGAAATACTCAAATTAGGATCGAGTTTTCTCAGTGGCGATGCGGAGCTGTTGGCGATGCTAAAGCCGGCGGGTGAATGGAGTTTCGATCCCCATCCCCCATCATAGTACAGCTCTCTAGCTGGTTTTTCCTTCTCTCTATAATATGCCAGCGTGGCTTTATTTTCTACCCCCTCCCTCCATCTTCTTCTCCCCTCCTCCTTTATCCCTTTCTCTATCTCTCTGACACATCCCCTCCCATTCTCTAGTATGACCCACTCCTCTCTCTCATTTCTTTTTCTAAATTCCCCTCCCACCCGGTCCTGTTTTATATTTATCCTCCCCAATCTTTTCTTGCACTCTCTGTTCCATTTACTTTGCTCGCTCGCCCATCTGTATACCTTCCCCGGCCACCTATCTTCCTCCATCCCCTCTAGCCTCACTTTGTACTTCCCTTTCGCTTTCCCAATCCTTTCCTCAAATGTACTCCACCCCATCTCCCCTCGGATTGCTTCTTGAGCTACGTATTTATTTGCCCCCAATCCTGTCCTCCCGATTTTATTCTGTATCGTTTCTAATTTCTTCGTTTCCGCCTCTGTTGTTTCTACCGCCTCTAAGCCGTACATTATTGCAGGTACTCCTAATCCTTTCCACAGCCCTCGCACTATTTCATAGCTATTCGCTCTTAGCCTTGTCGCGCTCCATAGTCTCCCATTCCATTGTTGCATTTGTCCCACCTTTTCACTTTTCGCCTTCTCAAACCCTTTCTCCGTGATCGTTACCCCCAGATATTTATACTCCCTTGTCTTCTTCATTCTGTTTCCTTCCAGTGTCCATTCCTCGTCTTCTTGAAACTCTCCATTCATTTTCATCACCTGGCTCTTTTCTTTACTAAATCTTACTTCAAGTTCCTCCCCGAATCTCGTTGCTTCCTCTAGTAGTCTCTGCAACCCTCCTCCCGTTTCTGCCATCAGAACTACGTCGTCAGCAAACAGCAGTACCCCCAGTCTTTCTTTGTTTATCTGAATCCCCTCCCCAACTCTTTTTATCCTCTGTGTCATTTCTTCCATATATAACACAAATAATAACGGCGATAATTCGCACCCCTGCCTTACCCCCCTCTTGCTTTCTACCCATCCCGTTTCTATATTTCCTAGCGCGTACTTCGCTTTTGTTCCTTGGTACATCGATGTTATGATGTTTATATACTTTTCTGGTATTCCACTCCTTGCCATTATTTTCCATAGCAGTTCCCTGTTTACTCTATCATAGGCTTTTTCTATATCCAGGAATGCACAGTAACCCATTTTTTTCTCTCTTTTCATTTTCCCCATCACTTCGCTTAGTAAATAGATATTATCTGGCCCCCTCCTATCTCTTCTGAACCCATTTTGCTCATCACTTATTAGCCCGTTTCCCTCTATGGCTCTATTCATCCTTTCCTTCAATATCCCGCAGAAGAGTTTCCCTATTGTGTTTGTCACTGTCACTGGCCTGTAGCTTTTCATTTCCTTCTTACTCTTGTACCCTCCCTTGTGCAATAGTGTTACTCTCGCTTCATTCCATCTTTCTGGTACTCTCTCATTTCCCATTACCTCATTAAACATTTTCTTCAGTCTTCTTGCCATTTCTTCCCCCCCCTCTATGTACATTTCATTTGGTATCCCATCCGGGCCGGTCGCCTTTCCCTTTTTTAGTGCTTTGATCCCTCTCCTTACTTCTTCTATTGTGAGCTCCCTTTCCATTTCCATCTTATCCTGTTCTGGTAGCCTTCTCTCTCTCATTTCCAAGTTCCATTCCCTCTCCTCCCCTCGTTCATTTACTCCCCCTATTTCCTCCCAGTATCGCTTTATTTCTTCTTCTGTCTTTATTATTCTATCTCCCACTATTAGTTCCACGCTTTCTTCCTCTCTACCGGTCTCACCTCTTAACATCCTATACCACTCCTTTTGGCCCTCTTTCCCCTTGCTTCTGATCTTTTCTACTTCTTCTTTCTCGTGTTTTATCATTGCCTCTTGTATTAGTATTTTTACCTTCTTCCTTTTCTCCTCGTATGCCCGTACCGCTTGTCTTTCTTCTCGTTCCCTCTCTCCGCCTTCCCTCCTATTTCTCTCTATCATCCTTCTCCTTTCTCTGTTCGCATCCCTTCTTTCACTTCTTGCTTGTTTTATTTCCCCATTCCACCATGTTTTTGTTTTTCTTTTTCCTGTCCATCTTCTTATTCTTCCTATACTCCTTTCTGCCGCTCTATTTATGTCCATCATCAACTCTCCGTCCATTTCCTCTACGCTCCCCTCTCTTCTTTCCCCTATTTCTTCCAGGTAACCTCTGTATTCTACCCATCTTTCACTTTTTAGATTCCATCTATTAATCTTCCATCTCGTGTTTCCTTTGCTTTTCCATTCCTTTGTGTAGTTTATCACCATGAGTCTGTGGTCGCTTTTGTATCCCTACTTCATTTTCTTCATCTATCCACATGTTTTGGATCTCTTCCCTTGCTCTTCCATTCGCTAGTATGAAGTCTATCGCCGATCTTTGGCCTTCTCCGTGTCTTACCCATGTCGCCTTCCCCTCTCCCATTGTTTGGTTCAGTATTTCCATGTCATTTTCTTCCGCAAATTGGATCAAGGCTTCTCCATTCCCATTTATCCTCTCCCCTAGTATCCCTATATGTGCATTCATGTCTCCCATTATAATTATCTCCTCTTCCTCCCTACCCCTTATCATTTCCTGTATTCCTTGGTACTTGATTCTGTTTTCTTCACGTTCCCTTCTCCCCCCTTCCACCGTGAAGTACCCTATTATTTCTGTTATTTTTTCTTCCCTTCCATTATTCATCCTCGCTAGTGTCACTCCCATTACATCCTCCATTTCCTTTGATTCTCCACCCTTTAGTTTCTCTATTTTCCATTTTGAGTTGTTCCTAATCATTAACCCTACCCCTCCCCCTTTCTTTTCTGATTTCTCCCTCCCTCTCCCAATGAGTGTATATTTATCCCCTTCCCATTTTGTCTCTCCCCTAAGGTGTGTTTCTGTTATTCCTATCATTTCCATTTCCCACTCACTCCATACCTCTTCAATGTCTTGTATTTTCCCTCTATTCATCCCATTTATGTTTACACATCCTATTTTTATTCCTTGGTATACGTTACCCCCCTCCCCCCGCTCTTTCCCTTTGTTCTTCTTCACTTTTTTCCCTTGTTCTTCTGCTTTCTCTTATTTCTCTTTCTTCCCCTCATCCTCCTTCTTTCTCTCCCACCGTTCTTTCTCCCATGTCTAAGTTTCCCTCTACTTCCTTTTCAATCTTCTTCTCATTTCCCTCTCGCTTTTCTTTCTTTCCCTTTTCTTTTTCTCATCCTCCCGTTCTCCTCCCGCTTCCTCTCTTCTCCCCTTCCTTCACCTTTCTGTGTTCTTTAGCCACTCTTTCCTCTGTTCCTCACTTTCTTCTATTGCTCCCCTACAGTCCATTTCCCCTTTTCTGACAGGTGTATTCCATCCCTCGCAAAATCTCCTGGGCTCAGCTTGTAGTCTGGGTCGATGTATCCTACTCCTGCTTCATCCCTTGCCCATAGCCTTTTGTTCATTTCTCCGATATCCCTCTGTATTCTCTCATTTGTCATCTTTCTCTCTTTCTCGTATTGCCCCGTTTTCCCTTCCCTTGGCCTTTCTATAATTCCCACCACCCATACCATTACCATTGGGTTGGTTTCTTTGAAGTTTTTTATTCCTTCCATTACTGCTCCTACCGTTCCTTCTGCTCCTTTCCCCTCTAGCCCATTTCCTCCCCCCTGTATCACTACAGTTCCACCTTCCCTCTTGTCCATTTCTGTATTCCTCAAACCTCGCATTATTCTTTCTATATCCGCCCCTGGGAGGCTTATCACACTTCTCCCTCTCCTTTCCTTGCCCATCAGTTCCTCCTCCATCCATCTTATCGTGCTGTCCCCTATCAGTAGTACCCGGTCCTCTCTAGCATCCCTTCTCCATCCCCTTTGTTCCACCCTTCTGTCTGTTCCCCTTTCTCCTTTGTTCATATCGTCCTGGTACTGGTGATGCATTCTCCCCTCCCTATCCCATCTTTCTCTCCCTTCACTCTGCCTCCTCCTCTGTCCACCCCATTCTTCCCTTTCCTCTTTCCCCCCCCCCCCCCCCTGTATCTCTCTGCACTTCCCTCATTTCTTTCGCTTCCCCTCTGTTTCTTCTCATCCCTTCCACACCCATATCCCTTCTCCACTTGTCTGCCTCCTTCATCACCTCCACCCTTATATGCCTTCCCTTTCCTTCTATTCTCCTCTCCACCCCCTTGAGCTTCCCCTGGTCGGGTTTTCTCTGCCCTTGCAATCCCCCGTTCAATCATTTTTCCCACTTGGTCATTTAGCTCTTTGACTTGTTCCCTTAACTCTTTCCTCTCCGCCATCATGCCAACTCTCTCAGTTTCCCATTCCTTTTCCATCTCCCTATGGCCATCTCTCTCCATTTTCCATGCCTTCTCCATTTCCTCTACCCTTTTCCTCCATCTCTTTTCCTCATTTGCCGCTGCGATTTCCACTTGTCCTATGCCCTGTTTTAGGCCCCATACCCTCTCTTCACTTTCCTTTCTCTGCATGTTTAGTTTCTCCTTCATCTTTTCCTTTTCCTCGCTTATTCTTTCTCTGTCTTCTTTCCACCTCTTTTCTATTTCCTCCCTCCCATTTCGTTCCCTTTCCAGGTTTTCCTCCCCTATTTCCTTCATACATTTCAAACATATTAACGTGCACTTCTTTGCTTGCGCTTCCGTTAGGTTTTCTGCTTCCAGCTTTTCCTGCGGCAGCCATCTGTTACAGCTGCCTCCACATAACGCCATGAACCTCCCCCTTTTCCCCTCCTTTTTTTCCTTCTCTTCTTCCTCCTCTATCTCCCCTCTCTCCCTTGCCCCCCTTTCCATCTCTCTTCTTTCCTATTTCCCTTTTCTCCCTTTCTTTCCATTTTTCATCCTCTTCATCCGCGAATGTTATTTTCTTTACCGTTCTTCCACTTCTCCTGACCTGTTTACTTTTCTCATTGTTCATCCCTTCTTCATTTCCTGCCGCCCCACATTCCATTACTGCTCCCTCCTCGCTCCTTCCTCTCTTTTTCTGGTTATTGTCTGTATCCCCCTCTGTTCTTTCCGCCTCCCTTTCGTCCCCTTCCCCTTCTCCTTTATTTTCTCTCCTCCTGTTCCTCCCTTGTCCTCTTCCCCTTCCCTTGCTACTTCTTTCCCCGTCTCCCCCCACCCTTGTTCCTTCATTTGTCCCTTTCCCCTTTCTTTCCCTTCCTTTCTCTTGGGTATCCCTTGCTTCCCCCCCCCCCCCCCTCTTCGTTGTTCTGTTCACCCCCCGCCCCATCCCCTTCCTTTGTTTCCCCTTCTCTCTCGATTCTTTCCTCTTCCCTTTCCATCTCCTGCCGTTCCTTCTCAATCTCTGAATCTATCTCCCCTTCCTCCATTTTTTCCTCTTTGCTCTTTCTATTCATATCTCTTCCACCCTGTTCATCCTGTTTTTCTCCCTCCCCCATTCCCTCACCACCACCATCCCCATTTCCTATTTCCATCTCCCCCACTATACTGTATCCCCACTTCTATTCTTTCTATCCCCTTCCCCTATATCTACACTGTAGAATGCATAATGCAGAGAGAAGAAAGAAAATACTTAGAGAGATAGTTGTGTAGATATTTGCCAGAGATAGTTGTGTAGATATTTGCCAGCACCGACTGGCCCTCCCTCGTCGACGCGTTGTAAACGTTTGAGATGGCGTCCCCTGTCCCGCTCCGTCTCCCCAACGCCTTCCCACTTCTTCTTCCTGTATCTCTTCTCCCCGTCGTCTACCCCCTTTCTTCTTCACACTATCTGTTCTTTGTCCTTAATCTCACTTCCCACCACTTTTATAAGTCCTTGGGTTACGAATTTCCCTCGATGTCTCCAGATACACCTGGACACTCTCAGAGTCGACCACCCGCCATCAGACTCAGACTCTAAACCCCAAGTGGCGTCAAGCGCGCACACGTTCCCCCCCTCTTACCTTGTTTAAGCATCTCTCTGGCAGACGTATGATTTGTCTTTATATAATTCGTGATTTAATGTTTTACTCTTCATTTATATATTTTAATGAAGTATTCTATATAATTATTAGTTGAGTTCAGTTGTTTGATTGGAGAGCGAGTAGTTGTATGTTAGTCCAGTACGATAACTTTACTGACTATGCAAGGACTCGATAGAAAATAGGATTTGAGAAATTCAGTTCTCCTCACGCCTCTGCTTCGCCAAGACCTCACCATGGGTCATCCTGAGTTTGTCCTGCCTTGTATAACTATCTCTCTATAGATAAGTATTATTATTTTGTATTGTATGATTATGTTGTATTGTGTGAATGTAAGGATAGATGTATAAAGTGTAATTTATATGTAAATAATATCCATACTTTTAAACTATCTTTTCATCCATACCTCCCTTATTTATTTTCATGTAGCCTACTATCTTTCACTTTCAAATTAACTTAAAGATTTAAATACCTTAGATATGTTTGTGGTTCCTTACATATAAATCCTAAAGGATTTACGAAAGCATAAATTATTCTACTGACATTTAACGTAAACTTAATAATATCAATTATATGATTCTGGTTGACTTTTATAGCAATAGGGTAATATAATAGTAGGGTTTCGCTGGAGGATAATATTAACCTTCCAGTCTAGTTTTGGGTGGTTAACTTCCATTCTTATTATCCCACGGTGATAAGTTGTGTTGCCATTTCATTGGAGTTAATCATTTATTCATGGTGTTGTGGGTTTGAACCCTAGTCCGTAACATTATATGGGGGCCTGTCCGGGAGTACCTTTTTGCTTTTATACAAGTTCATTATTTTATTATTGGTCAACTATGAATACTTATGCTTTTGTGTGTCCTGTTTTGGTGTGAATGGTTTCCTTTTTTTTTTGCACTCTTGAACATCTCCCTTCTAAGACTGTTTGCTCTGTTTAGATTTCACTATGGAGTTTAACTTCGATGAATTTGTTGATAAACCTTCTTTGAGTACCTTGACTGTTTCCCAGATAAAGAAAACTGACTGGATTGCATTAGCCATCAAATATGGAGTTGCTCACAAATCCAGTATGTCTAAGGCTGAGGTAAAGAAGCGTGTGATCGATAAATTGGTAATTGATGATTTGCTACCACTTGAAGCCTATAGTTTGTGCGATGGTGATGGAGGTAGCGCATCATTGCTTATGATTAAAAAGATGGAATTAGAGGATGCAGAAAGACAGAGCATGAAAGAGGAATGAAATCCCAAGAAAATGTTCAAAAAGAGCAAGAGAGATTACATGAACTTGAAGTATTGAGACTGAAGAGTGAAGAAAGTGTGAAAGACAGAAGTGAATACAAAGAAATCTTTCTCTGATCTAGGAAATCGGTTGAAATTTTTGCCAAAATTTGATGAAACTGATGTTGAGAATTTCTTCAATCTCTTTGAGCGTGTAGCAAACCAGCTTAAATGGCCAAAAGACCAGTGGAGTTTCTTTTCCCAAACTGCTTTTATAGGTAAAGCAAAGTTGATTTACGCTAATCTCCCTAGTGATAGCATACCTTATGATGATCTAAAAAAGACTATCTTGGAGGCTTATGACCAGGTTCCTGAAACCTATAGACAGAATTTCCATAATCTAAAGAAGGAAGAGAAACAAACTTATCTGGAGTTTGTCAAAGAAAAGGAAAGGCACTTTAATGCTTGGTTGAGGGCCAGTAAAGTAACTACTTTTGAACAACTCTGTCAGCTGGTTGTGTTAGAAGAAATTCTCCGCAAAGTTCCATATTCCTTGAAATTGTATCTACAAGAGAGAGAAGTTACTAATGTAAACAAGGCAGCCACTTTGGCTGAAAATTACAGGTTGACTCATGGTGACTCTTTTTTCAGGCAAAAGCAGGAGACCGACTCGTCTAGTATTACTAGTGTCTCTAGCGTCAGTTTCCGAGGTGGTGGTGGAACTCGTGTAACAGGTGATGGGAATGGTTCTGGTGGCTCCCAGCCATCTACTAAGGTTACTTCTGGGAGCACTGTATCTGGTAAGACTGAACCAGGTAAAACTCCAAACTCATCCAAACTTACTTTGATTTGTGCTTATTGTAAACAAACCGGTCCTCACATTAGGGACTGTCCTAAGCTTAAAGGCAGGGAAAGACGCCCAGAACAAGTTCTGGCTACTTCTAGCATTCCTTCTAACTTGCCTACCAGTGAACCAGCTACTTCTAGTTCTAACCAAACTTCTAAACTGACTGTTTTGAGTGCCTGTCCTAATAACCCCACAGAGACTCAAGACAGTGTTCTAGCTGGTAGTGACCTTCCTAGCTGTTCTGGTGATCAGTTTCAACCCTTTCGTTCTATAGGAACTGTTTCTTTTTCTGACACTTCCACTAAATATCCTATTCAAGTACTTAGGGACACAGGAGCCTCTCATAGCCTCATGTTAACAGGTGTGGTGCCTGATTTGGAGGACTGTTATTTGGCCCAGAGTGTTCTGATCAATGGAGTTAGTGGGTGTATTACTGTTCCTCTGGCTAAGGTTTATTTGAATACTGAGTTAGCTAGTGGGTACTTCACTGTAGGAGTTCAAGAGTCCCTACCTGTGAAAGGAGTGAACTTTCTGTTAGGGAATGATATTGCAGGTGGAAAAGTTGTACCTGACCCCATTGTAGTTTCGTCTCCCTCTTTATGTAATAACACAGAAAAGCTGGAAAAGGACTATCCTTATTTGTTCCCTTCTTGTGTAATGACTAGGAGCATGGCAGCTCAACAGAATGACAGTAATGATAGCACTAATTCTGTAGATGTTGATCTCTCACACCTATTTTCTGATAATGACTCTTCTCAGGTGTTAGCTTCTCCAGAGGAACTAAGTAACGTACCAATTGATTCTAACACTCTTAAAGAAGCCCAGGTAAATGACTCTGAGTTAGCACCATTCTTTGACAAGGCTGTCGAGGATTCTGAGTTAGTGAACTTTCCCAAATGCTTTTATGTGAGGAACGGTATCCTACTGAGAAAATACAGACTTCCTAAAGTACCAGCTAATGAAACTTGGCAAGAATACCACCAAGTGGTTATACCTACTATGTTCAGATCTCTTATCATATCAGTGGGTCATGACTCAGTGGTGGACATTTAGGTGTTAACAAAACTTATACCAAAATCTCCAAGGACTTCTTCTGGCTTAAAATGAAGCAATCTGTTGCCTACTACTGTAAAACATGTCATGGGTGCCAAATGGCTGGAAAACCAAATCAGCCAATAAAACTTGCACCATTAAATCCAATTCCAGTGACAGAGGAACCTTTCAGTAAAGTAATCATTGATTGTGTTGGTCCCTTACCTAAAACACGCAGTGGAAATGAGTATTTGCTAACGGTTCTGTGTTCTACCACTAGGTATCCAGAGGTTTATCCATTGAGGCGAATAACTTCCAAGAATATCGTGAAAGCCCTTAGTAAATTCTTCACTCAGTATGGAATTCCTCGTATTGTCCAATCTGACCTAGGTAGCAATTTCACTTCCAAACTTTTCAAACAAACTATGGATGAGTTGGGAGTGCGCCAGTACCATTCCACAGCCTGTAGACCAGAGTCCCAAGGTGCATTAGAACGCTTACATCAAACTCTCAAGTCAATGTTGACAAAGTATTGCGAGGAAAATAATGCAGATTGGGATGAAGGTATTCATTTTGTGTTGTATGCTGTAAGGAGTAGTGTACAAGATTCCCTTGGTTTTTCACCTTTTGAGTTGGTGTATGGTCATGAGGTTAGAGGTCTTCTTAAAGTTCTAAAAGAAACTTGGTTCCAGTAAACCTCTTCTTACCTATGTTCATCAGTTTAGACAAAGATTAAAAACTGCTATAGAACATGCAATGAAAAACCTGAAGGATTCTCAGGTAACAATGAAAGACAATTTTGACAGGAAAGCTGTTGCCAGAGAGTTTAAGCCAGGTGATCTTGTGTTCGCCTTTCTGCCAATCGCTAAGAAACCTTTACAAAGTAAGTTTCATGGTCCTTATGTGATAAAACGAAAGACCAGTAATGTAAATTATGTCCTGAAAACTCCTGACAGACGAAAGGCAGAGAGACTAATACATGTGAACCTGATCAAGCCATACTTTGTAAGAGGTCCTGGCAATGATGCCCCTGTGTTGAACGTGGATGTAGCAAACTCTGTAATTCCGGATGAAGAAGATATTTCTTTGCCCTCGGACACGAAATTGCAAAACTCTGATTTCTTGTCTAATCCTCATCTAAAATTCCAGCACTTGCCGCCTGACCAGAGTGGTGACTTGGAATTCCTGCTTAATGAGTTTCCACAGCTGTTTGGCGATGTTCCCCAGCAGTGCCTTCTGGTTGAGCATGATCTGGTGTTGGTCGACGGTGCTCGTCCCATCAAGCAGCATCCCTACCGCGCCAGTCCATGGAAGCGGGAGGCCCTGAGGAAGGAGGTGATGTTCCTGATGGATAATGGCCTGGTGGAGAAGAGTGACAGCGAGTGGGCTTCACCATGCCTGCTAGTGGACAAGCCGGATGGATCGTTCCGGATGTGCACTGACTACCGCCAGGTTAACCAACTAACCTGTCAGGACTGCTACCCTCTTCCTCGGATTGACGACCTTATCGACCAACTGGGGGACGCCAACTACATTACCAAGATCGACTTATTGCGTGGGTACTACCAGGTCCGGCTGACTGAGCATGCCAAACGAATCTCTGCGTTTGTCACCCCTGACGGCTTATACCACTACACCGTCATGCCCTTTGGGATGGTCAACGCACCAGCAACCTTCCAACGGCTGATTCATCGGGTGACAGAGGGACTCATCGGGGTGCAATCTTACTTGGACGATCTGGTAGTATACAGCAAATCTTGGGAAGATCATCAACTTCAACTGCGCGCCCTATTCTACAACCTGGCTGAAGCACACTTAACAGTAAACTTGGCCAAGAGTGAGTTTGGACATGCCAACGTAATATTCCTGGGTCATGTGGTTGGGCAAGGTGAAGTTAGCCCAGTATCTGCCAAAGTAGAAGCCATTGCGTCACTGCCTGTTCCTCATGATCGTAAGGCATTAATGCGCTTCATGGGCATGAGTGGGTACTATCGGTGCTTTGTGCCCAATTTTTCTGACCTCTCTGCACCTTTAACAGACTTAGTCAGTCCAAAGAAGAAGTTTGTGTGGACTCGGGAATGCCAAGACGCTTTCGTGAAAATCCGTGCCCTTCTCACAAATGCGCCCATACTGAAATCTCCACAATTCACCAAGCCGTTTATCTTGCAAATAGACGCCAGTGATGTGGGAGCAGGGGCTGTATTGTTACAGTATAGCAAGAATGAAGTATTACATCCTGTTTGCTACGCATCCACAAAGTTCAAACCATACCAGAGACATTATAGTACTATTGAAAAAGAGTGCTTTGCATTATTGTTTGCCATTGATAAGTTTAATGTGTACTTGAATGGTTCTTGCTTTCCTATTGATGTGTTCACTGATCATAATCCCCTCAAATTTCTGCATAAGATGAAAAATTCTAACCAGCGTCTCATGAGGTGGGCTTTGGCATTGCAGCCTTATAAGCTGCACATTTTTCATATCAAGGGGAGAAATAATATAATTGAAGGCATGTTATCTAGGACTTAGAATATTTTGATTTACAATGTTTCCCTTATAAATCTCTTAATGGGGGAGGTGTTATGTATTGCCTTAATTAAACTAATTGCTGGTGGGATAGAGTTAACTATTATTAGTGGGTATATGTGACTATTTATTTGTACATAGGAAGGCCTTTAGGAAGTAAACTAACTTCGGGGAACATACTTTGTGTTCAGAGTGTTGTTGTTGTTGTTTTAGTTGTTCCCCAAGCTGCCTGGCCGAACAGCCCCATGGCCCTGAGCAAGGCCAAGGCCATAACCGAGCACCCCCACAGAGTGTACTGTAGCCAAGTGGCGTCAAGCGCACACATTCCCCCCCTCTTACCTTGTTTAACCCTCCAGCCCCGGCTAAGTATTATATATATATTCCTCGAAACCCGGGTGTTTTGGCCGAAAAACATCTAGGCTAGGCTACCGTATATATGTTAATCAGACTGCTTCCCGCATTCCCGCGCATCCCCAAGCGTAGCTGTGTTATTTACCTGTAGAATGGCATTAAGTAGAGCTCTCTAAGTCAACTGGTTGAGCTGTGATGATGATTTCATTGGAGATAACATTATGGCCAAAACAGCCACTTTACACCACTTTTCGATACTTAACAACAACATACAGGCACACACAAACAAGCAACGCTCTCCTTCTTGTGGCCGGAGATGCGGGGCGTCGGTCCAGCCGGCTGTTGTTTACATGCGTCGGACCGACGCCTCGCACACGAAGCTCACAGGCTTTCAACCACTGGGCGTTCAAGAGGCCTTCCGGGTACCTGTTATATGCTTTTTTATGGGTGTTCAAGAGCCCTTCCGTGGTGAGAGGGTTAAGCATCTCTCTGGCAGACGTATGATTAGTCTTTATATAATTCGTGATTTAATGTTTTACTCTTCATTTATATATTTTAATGAATTATTCTATATAATTATTAGTTGAGTTAAGTTGTTTGATTGGAGAGCGAGTAGTTGTATTTTAGTCCAGTACGATAACTTTACTGACTATGCAAGGACTCGATAGAAAATAGGATTTGAGAAACTTCAGTTCTCCTCACGCCTCTGCTTCGCCAAGACCTCACCATGGGTCATCCTGAGTTTGTCCTTCCTTGTATAACTATCGCTCTATAGATAAGTATTATTATTTTGTATTGTATGATTATGTTGTATTGTGTGAATGTAAGGATAGATGTATAAAGTGTAATTTATATGTAAATAATATCCATACTTTTAAACTATCTTTTCATCCATACCTCCCTTATTTATTTTCATGTAGCCTACTATCTTTCACTTTCAAATTAACTTAAAGATTTTAATACCTTAGATATTTTTGTGGTTCCTTACATATAAATCCTAAAGGATTTACGAAAGCATAAATTATTCTACTGACATTTAACGTAAACTTAATAATATCAATTATATGATTCTGGTTGACTTTTATAGCAATAGGGTAATATAATAGTAGGGTTTCGCTGGAGGATAATATTAACCTTGCAGTCTAGTTTTGGGTGGTTAACTTCCATTCTTATAATCCCACGGTGATAAGTTGTGTTGCCATTTCATTGGAGTTAATCATTTATTCATGGTGTTGTGGGTTTGAACCCTAGTCCGTAACACAGGTCTTATTGGATTGTGGTCTATAAAGTGATCAGAGCACTAGTAAATTATCTATGAAAACGCGCTTAATGACAATGTATGCTTAGATATTGTTACTAAGATTTGGCTAACATGTTATAATTAATACATTTAAAATGATCTATATTAACTCAACCCATGATGAACTCGAACCCGATCAACTCAACTCCAGTCAACTCAGCCCAGTCAACTCAACCAACCCTGGTCAACTCAAGCCCAGGTAAACTTAACCCCTGTCGACTCAACCCAGATAAACTCAACCCAGGTCAACTCAACCCAGATAAACTAAACCCAGGACAACTAAACCCAGGACAACTAAACCCAGGACAACTAAACCCAGGACAACTAAACCCAGGTCAACTAAACCCAGGTCAACTCAACTCCGGTCAACTCAACTCAGGTCAACTCAACCCAGGTCAACTCAGGTCAACTAAACCCAGGTCAACTCAACTCAACTCAGGTCAACTAAACCCAGATCAACTAAACTCAGGTCAACTCAACCCAGCTCAGCTCAACCCAGGTCAACTCAACTTAACTCAATTCGGGTCAACTAAACCCAGGTCAACTCAACCCAGGTCAACTCAACTCAGGTCAACTAAACCCAGCTCAGCTCAACTCAGGTCAATTCAACTCAGATCAACTCAACCCAGGTCAAATCAACCCAGGTCAACTCAACTCAGGTAAACTCAACCCCGATCATCTCAACTCAGGTCAACTCAACCTGGATAAACTCAACCCAGGTCAACTCAACTCAGGTCAACTCAACTCTGGTCAACTGAACCCCGAACCCTGGTCCACTCAACCTGGGATGAATCGTATTATGCATGGACACATCATTCGGTGATAATGACAATGATGACGATGGTAACAATGATCGTGGTAGTGCTATTGGTAGTTATGATAGGCGGGATTCTGATGGTAGTAATGGTGGCATTACATTATACTAGTGAACAACTATAATATAATTACTGGCGAAGAATAAGCAGAGGCTGCAACACCAATGGGTAAGGGCACAATAATTAGAACGGGTAGTGTCACGATTGGTAATGTGAAAAAAGTAAATATACAGAACAAATACGAAAACGAAGAAGGTGTGTACTGAATAGCTTACCATGTGCTACATGTAGTAAGGTTTATATTGGTGAAACATATCGAGGAGCAGGACGGAGAATAATAACACATGAAACTGATATGCAAATATTTACACTAAGCAACTTTATGGTAATACATAGGTTAGATTCTGGCCAAGGAATGAAATGTAAAGAAGCTAGGCTCATATAACGTGAAACTGATACTGTGAAACGTAGATGCTATGAAATAGCTCATATTGTAATAAACGACCCCATTAAGTTAACTAAAGGCTTCTTTTCTTTAGCCAAACCACTTGCATATTAGCTAACAAACGGGAAACTAGGCTTGATTATTTGTACAATTTATATTATTGCATTTGTTTCAGCAAATTTTCGCGAGAATTATATGGGCCTGTGTACGCCCAGGTGAACACAGGCCTGTCTATTTTCGTGAGTCTATTCCCAATATCGTAGGTATTATTGGCCTAGCTGTACCTGGGTAGACCCCGGCCCAGATGCTCGTGTGGCTGTTTTCGCCAGCCAGTGACGTCATCCGGGATTGGGTATACTTGGGTAAAGTCAGCCCAGGCGACCGAGTAGGGCTTGGTTGGTCTAGGCTAATTGATAACATCCTGGGTGGACCCAGGTCAGTTGTCTCGCGAAAATGCGCCATTTGAATCTTTTCCTTATGGTACAGGATATAATTATATATAGTAGACTGTACTCCCCAATGTTGGACGTATCTCAGAGACTGCCTATGCTTATGATTTTTGATGGCCTGAGTGTCTCTTTTTTTCATAATTTGATATGTTTGTGTTCATATTTTGTTTTACTTTCCCTTATTTGGTTGCAGGGTAGGTGTTTCCAATATCCTTGCTTTTAACCTCTGGGATGTCCCCCCACTGATCGCTCTTGGCCTGTATTGACAGGGACGTGGCTCCCTTACATGATAATTGAGTGAGTTTAGCACACCTTTGTTTTTCCTCCCTTATCTTCCCTATATTTGGCGTCCACGGTGTGTTTCTCACTTCCCTTTCAGGGGAAGTGGATTGGATGTTGATCCTCCCACCCCTTCCACCCTACCGCTCCCACTGACGCTATACTACTACTAACACTGTCTGTACCACTCCAATGACTCTACCACTGCCTCTTTCTACTACTCCGCTTACCTCTTCCCCTCTTCCTGCTACTGTTTCTACCTGGGATTCTGCTTCAGCCTCAGTGAGAGGTAAGTCCTCTTATTCCCACGCTGCTGTTGCACCTCCTAATCCTGCTGGGAAGAATTAAAAGATTATTATAGATAAGCTTCACCAAACCCCCCTTAGCCATTCGTCATATACGCACGTCATCCCGTTCTCACTTGGGGGCTCCTTGGAGAGGATGGAGGTTGTGAGTGGGTTGCCCCATCACGGTCCCTGGGATCCCCTCATAATCAGAGGAATAATAATTCTAAGCCCGTTGGGCACTCCAATCACTCCTAAAGCCCCTTTCCCACTTTCACAATCTGGACAACGGGATGCCACGATCTGCTGTTCGTAGACTATTCTTGGTCAATTCAGGTGAAGCTGAAGATTTTGTCTTGTGTCGTAGCCGGTCTTGGAGCAGCCAAAATATTTTAAACATGTTTTTTAAATTTCAAGGAATGTTGTGACATTTTCTGATTTAATTTGTTGTCATAGGTGGTTAGTTGGTGGTTCTTAAGCTATTCTTGGCACATTATTTCAGCACATTCACATGATTATAGCACAATACGGCACATTATTATAACATAATACAGCTCAGCTGTACTGAACTGTAACGGTTTTCCATACTGTGCTGTAATAATGTGCTGTAAAACTGTGCAGTACTGTAATAATGTGATGTAATGAGTTGTGCAGTACTGTAATAATGTGTTGTACTTTGCTGTAATAATGTGTTGTACTGTGCTGAAATAATGTACTGTAACAATGTGCTTTAATAATAGGCTATAATGATGTGGTTTGTTGTGCTGTGCTGTAATGTGATAATGTGCTTTACTGTGCTCTAATAATGGGTTGCAATGTGTTGTAATAATGTGCGTCAAAATGTATTGTGTTGTCTTGAACTGTGTTCGCATAATGTGCTGTGCTGTGTTGTAATATCATGTACTGTGCTGTAATAATGTGTCTTAGCTGTTCTTGGGATTCGTACTATTGGTCTTAGGTATTCTTAGGTGGTGAAGGTCATAGTAGACAGTTGAATGACGATTGACATTTTAATTTAACAGTGTTTTTTAGCAGTTTGTGACTGAGGTCGTAGGTCTGTCGTAGGCACTTCGTAACAATTCATATCTATTATGAAGAGAGTTCATGGAACAAAGAATTTGTGGTCAAGTTCTCAAGACACACTACGATATTTAGATCTATGACATGTCCATGTCCAGTTATTGAAAATGGCTTTTACCAAGGAGTTCATGATACTTCAATGGAACTGTCGAGTTATTAGAAATATATTACAACACATAGCAGTTTTGTTGCAATTACATATATCATGCATTGACCTCTTAAATATGGAATCCCATTCCGCCATCAGACCATGGTGGTCACCCAATTGCCAACAAACACTCACTACATGTAATAGGCGATTCTAGATTATTGATAAACAGCCCTCGAACAACTACCTCATTGCTTATGAGAAAGCTAAGGCCCAGTGAGGTAAGGAGAGTATTTCGATCCACAAATCACAATGTTAATGGTGAATCAATTTACTCAACTTAGAGAGGTCTGGGGCTGGATAGACAACAGTATCTTAACAAATGGCACCTAAGTCTCCCTATCTGACTTACGATGCTCTAAGATATAAAGATGCTAAGGCGCCCAATCTTGTGTACACAGAAGTAGACCGAATAAGAGGTGGAAGGATGGAGTGAGGAAGTATATGAACGAAGGCGGTGCTGGTTGGGGGGAGGGGCGTCGACTGACCGGGGACAGAGGTGCATGGGGGCGGTTCGTTCGTGGCCACCCCTTCGGGGATCACGGCGTCAGGCAATAGATAGATAGATAGACTACTACCCTTGCTACCCTCCCTAACTTTCTTGACCTCTTTCCAGCACAGTTTCTTACACTCCCTCCACTTTTCACTTAAATTCCTTCCAAATTTAGGTTATTCATGCATAAGATATATTCGCCAAGTACAGTTCCGATTTTTATTTTATACATATAAACACAACTATTGACAATAAATTAATTATGCGGACACATTTGGAATGAGCGTGAACACTGTTTCTGATTTCATATGGACAAACATTTGTTGCTCAGCTTATGACGAAATTATGACTTTATTAAATTAAATTATTAAACTTTGAAAATTGATATACAATATTAAATGTGATTTGTTTTAATCTTATGGGATAATTTTCCGATGATGTACTAATATGGGTCTTGCTCTATCTTTGGATGCATAATACATTGTACGTAGAGGTGATTATTGTGGCTTAAAACTGATAACTTATGAGTATATCGTCTCGCGATAGTGGTATTACGTTTCAAAGAAACTTATTTAAAATTTGATCTTGTTTCAGCATTACCTTTATACTGTTTTATTCAAATAAATTAAATCCATGTTCTGTCTATGAATGTATGAATTGCCTTTTCCCAATACTGTACATGTCTACTGAATATCTTGTTCTCCCCGTTTGATGAATCCACACAACTTGTTTTGTCTAGCATAACAATAATTAGCAATTGAATTAAAGTATACTGGAGGGTTTTAACAAAGAGACAGACTTAATTATTTGCACCTTGACCAGGTAAAAGAAAAATATTACGATTGTGAAAAAGTATGCACTTGGTAAATTTTTCTTAATCAGTTTAATTTCCTGAGGGACATGGTTCTAATAATATTTGATGGGTTTGGCTCGGATCGGGCAGTGCTGGCGAGTAAGATCAGGAAATTAGCTCACTAGCCCCCATGCACGCACGCAAGAATAAAGCGCAAAACCAGTTTGTGGAAGCCCGTTCTGTGTTTGTCTATTAGGAACAATTATGTGTTCTTGTGGCGTTGGTCTTATCTGTATTGTGAATATTGTATGTACAATCGCAATCATTAATTCTGATACATTTTCTAGCCTCGTCAAATGTAAAGGAACCTTTGGAAATACAAATATCGTCTACAAAAATTGATAGAGTTTCAAATCAACACAATACAGCTTCGAAAATCTTGTTCAAGTATTAATGACCGCGACTGTACAACAGAAATTAATACTGTTAATACATTTTAAAAACACAATCTGATTAAACTAATTTCCGAAATGCAAATATCTGGTAAAGAAATAATGAGGTTCAATTATACCCAAGACAATTCGAAAAGTTCCGTTCCTCTCTAAGATTATATTAATGAAAATAACATAAATAAAATATCAGATGGGAACAGAACTTGAGCAGGGAACTGTACAGTCCCGGCCATATGTAATCATCCACGTTCCTTTCCTTCTCCGCGTTCGGTCTTTGTATTTCTATCCTGCTTGTCACTAAGGGATGGAGGGTGGTAAGCGGTGTGGAGGTGGTGAACGATGGGTGAAGAGGTGGGTGGGTGTGGAGGTGGGGGAGTTGTGGTGTGATTTCCAGGTAGATGAATGAATAATAACTGTAAATTTGGGATATTTCACAAGGGACTGGGGTTCTCGGAAAGGGGCTCCAGTCATGAGGTATATTTAATTAATAGGGTGCTGGCGTAATAATCCAGAAGGGTTGTTAGCCTCTGAAATAATATTTTAACTAACTAAAAAAAAAGATATTTCAGTACATGCTGATATTTTGGTCAGTCAGTATCATCATTAAAAGATGCCATTGTTCATGTAACTATGCATTAGGAATAGTATTACTGTAGAAATATTATATCCCCTTTAGCTAGATAATAATACAGCTTGTTATTTGAACGAATGGTTTAGCAAAAACAGAACTAGATAGTCATAATTATGTGGGTTTCCCTATAAGTAATACTGGGATCATGATACAACTATCTGCGTTATTAATTTAACTTAAACTATTTACAGTGAAATTAAATTATTCAAATAAAACATCTTCACATTGGTGTGTGTGTGTGTGGGCGATCGGGACATGCATGCATTTAGGTATCATGTTCGTGTACGGGTAGATTATTATAAAGGTAAATATATTTATGTCCTATAATTGTATTCCATTTCTTCTTATTGTATTTCTTTTCATATTGACATGTCCTGACTTACTATTTAATTTGTATTAGTTTTGCACGATTATTCAGTATATTTCACTAAATGGTGCTAAATATAGTTATATTTTGTTATAAATGATACATTAGGAACCCTTCGGATGCTCCCTGTTTGCTTGTTTATATTGAACATGAGAGATTTCAGCAATTGCCCTGTTATTAAGATGATCGTACTGCTAGTCATGCTACTACTATAGTGTATGCTTCCTCATACAACTTCGGCGAATCATTGCTCATAAATCTTGATGTCATAATAGCATACTTCATGAACTCGCTAATCTGATCTATCTATCTAAATTGCCAGACGGCCGTAATCCCCGAGAGGAGGTGGACGCAAAAGTATCACCTTCATATCACCATCACCACATTCGACTATGCCCCCACTGACTAAACACACCCGTGGAATCCAGAAACTCTTATCTAAGGTAGACGTTGACAAAGCGAGTGGGCCAAACAATATACCCTGCAGGATACTTAAGACGAGTAAAGATAATACTAGCCAACCACCGTTTCTGTCCATATAATGGTTCAATTTTTATTATGGATCGAAGAGACTAATGATATAACTGGGATCTAGCAACACCTTGAACACTGTTAATGACCGTCATAAGTAGTCAATTGCCTTTATGTAATCCTTGTTTGGTTCTAGATTAAATACTTAACGTTTCTATGGTTTGCCATAATCCAGGTTATATCTTTCTTTTCTACAGTATACAATTTATATATTACATTCATACATTATATTAACCACACAATATTACTGGTATTGCTCATTGTATATGTGAATGTATGAGTGTGCCTCGGGTAATTATATGGGATAAAATATGCGCAATCTCAGATGCGTTCAAGGATTCTTTAACGCAAGAACGGCAAGCATCCTCTCGAGATGTTTTACTGGTGGACGGTGAGCGTCCCCTCGAGAGCCAACGCATAAAATAAATCTTTCAAAACACCCAACTGGCACTCAAAACAAAGCCGGGGACCCTCGGAGAGTGCTGAACGCATTACCGAGGTAATCCTATCGGGCATGGAAGCATACATTCCATTCTATTTCTCTCAGACTAATTCTAAAATATCTTGGTTTACTCACGCCTGTTCTACTGCTGTCCGCAATAAGGAGGAAGCATTTAAACGGTACCAACACCTTAAAACTCAAGACTGTCATTCTTCCTATGTTTCTGCCCGGAATCAAGCCAAATCTGTTCTTCGACTTGCCGAACACTCTTTCATCAATAATAAATGCACTGAACTATCCAACTCTAGCTCTTCCCAAGCTTTCTGGCATCTAGCCAAAAACCTCTCCAACAATTTCTCTTCCTCGTCTTTCCCTCCCCTTTTCCACTCTGATGGCACAACCATCACTTCTTCCTCTGACAAAGCTAAACTCTTTGCTCAAACTTTTGCTAGAAACTCCACCTTGGATGATTCCGGTGCTATTCCTCCCTCTCCACCCTCCTCTCTCTTACTTATGCCTAATACCCTAATCTCTTCTAAAGATGTACTTTCCACCCTCTCTGGGCTTAATACTAATAAGGCGTACGGTCCGGATGGTGTTCCTCCTGTTGTTCTCAAAAACTGTGCTTCCGTGCTGACTCCCTGCCTAGGCAAACTCTTTTGTCTCTGTCTATCCTCTAACGTCTTCCCTTCATGCTGGAAATTTGCTCACATTCAACCTGTCCCAAAGAAGGGTGACCACTCTCAACCCTCCAACTATCGTCCAATTGCTCTCATCTCTTGTCTTTCTAAAGTTTTTGAAACTATTCTTGCTTACAAATTTCTTAAGCATTTCTCTTCTCATAATCTGCTCTCAGATCGCCAGTATGGCTTCCTTAATGGTGATCTTCTTTCATATCTCACTAACTCTTGGTCATCCTCCTTTCGGGAATTCGGTGAGACTTTTTCTATTGCACTAGACATATCGAAAGCCTTCGATAGAGTCTAGCACAAATCTTTAATTTCAAAACTACCCTCCTTCGGTTTCTATCCCTCCATCTGTGCCTTTGTTTCTAATTTCCTTTCCGGCCGTTCCATAGCCGCGGTTGTGGACGGCCATTGTTCACTTCCTTACCTTATAAACTCCGGTGGTCCTCAGGGCTCTGTCCTATCTCCAATTCTCTCTCTAATTTTTACAAATGATCTCCTCAACTGTACCACAATTCCCATCCATTCATACGCAGACGACTCAACCTAACACTACTCCATTAGTTTTTCAGAATGCCCCAGCCAGCAATCCCTCAACGACAAACATAATGAAGCCATAGAACTCTTAAATTTTTATCTAAATACTATCTCCAATTGGGGCAGAGAAAACCTTGTTGCCTTTAATGCTTCCAAAACCCAATTTATCCATCTATCTACCCGTAAGGAACTCCCAGCAGACTATCCCTTATTCTTCAACAATACAAAAATCAATCCTTCATCTTCTCTCAATATTCTTGGTGTTTCTTTTTCTTCTGCTCTCAGTTGGAAGGACCATATTACCAGTCTTGCTAAGGCAGCCTCCCAGAAGCTTGGTGTGCTCAACCGCCTTAGGGGGTTCTTTTCCCCTGCACAGCTTCTTGCTCTGTACAGGGGCATAGTGCGTCCTTGTATTGAGTATTGTTCACATGTGTGGGGAGGTTCCTCTCACACCGCTCTCCTAGACAAAGTTGAAAGGAAGGTCTTTCGTATCATTAACTCCCGTCCACTCACCAACTCTCTGCAATCTCTCTCTCTCCGCTGCAATGTTGCATCTCTCTCGCTATTCTATTGCTACTATAATAATCAGTGTTTCTCAGAGCTTTCCCAGTGTATACCACCTCCTTTACGTAGGACACGTGGTACCCGTCTTGCAACTCAATCCCACCCCTACTCTGTGCAACTCTCCAACCCAAGAGTGAAACGTTACTCTCAAACTTTCTTCTACTCAACAGCTGATCTCTGGAACTCTCTCCCAGAATCAGTCTTTCCCTCCTCCTATGACTTAAATTGCTTCAAATTCCGTGTGTCCAGGCATTTTGGCTCGAACGTCCCTTGATTTTGGCCCTGTCACTCTTTCAACTATGGGAGAGGCACTCGCTATAGGCAGTTATGCCTTTTGCCTCCCTCAATCACATAGAAAAAAAAAATATGTGATTGGGTGAGATCATTCCACTCCAGTACCTTCTATCACTCCTCCATATGTGTTAACCCCCCCCCCCCTTCTCCTTCTTTCTCCCCCTCCTCAATTATCAGGTATTTTCCCTATTATACCCGATATTTATTGAGTATTTTCGCGCGAGGATGGCTTGGAGAGATGGGGGAGTCTTTCTCCAACCCTCTAGCCAGTCTCAGATCTCCCCTAGTCTCTCAGTAGCATACAAGACGGTGGAAATGGAGGATGTAAGTCTCTCTCCGGCCCGCCTCAGATTACGACCGCGGGGCTAAAATATAAATTTTTCACCAGCCAATTGCTGTTACCACTTCTTTTACTGCTTTTCAATGTTCATATGTTCATATTAAAAGTAAAATAGGCACATATGGAGAAGTGATAATGTTATATATGGTAAATATGCCAATTTTATCGGAATTGAAACCAATACCTTCGCCTGGTATTGAACTGCCATAGCTTCGCGCTTCTCGAGTTTGTTACGACCGGGACTACGAATAAAACAAGGGCACTCAATGATTGGACTAGTAATAGGGCACTATGCAACAACGGTACGCTAGATCCAAACCCTCGAACTTATATGCCGGCGAACAAAACACCTAAACCCTCCAGGGTTAATCTGCGATAACGGGGTATCCTTAACTGGGCATAAATGTACTCTACTTCAGGCTAACCTGCACTGATATAGCCTGATAACAAACAAGATGCAAGTTACGTTAAAATGCATAAAAAGGAATCTATGGAAAGATCAATTAAATCACTGCAAGATTTAATACAAAAAAAAGATGCTTCAATACAGTTACTCTAAACAACAATAAACTCTTCACTCCTATCTGAAAGAAAGTTAAGTATAGTTCTACAGCATAGACCTGGAAACTTCTGAAGAAAGTCTGATGCTCATAAGATGCTCGTACTGATTTAGAACTATATAAAGGCAGGAGGCAGGACACCACACGTGTAAATCGAATACACTAAAAGATAGGACATATAATGTTAACTGACACGAGAATACTATAAATGCGCAACGGTAGCAATGCTCGACACTAAAAGAAGTATTTCCTCATCAACGAAACATTCTGCTATGGTTGTGCGGCTCAGCAACAACCTAGACTAATAAATGCTGTGAATAATAATGCGCACATATCAAAGAGCTTATATTAAATACTAACAAGTGTCTACTTGATTAATAATGCCTAGCTGGGATACGCTAGGTAAGGAACTGGGGTTGAGCAAGACAGGCTCGTAGCCTAGCGATGTCCTTAAGACTGCATCCTTTAAGTTACGTTAATTGACTAGGGGGCTCTCTCGATAGATCCAGATCACAAGTATCTGGTTCTATCCTGGCGACCCTCTAAAGACAAGCAAATAGGCAGCAAAGTGTGGAACTGGTACAGGCCAAAACCCTCAGTCAACACAATGCTGCACTCGCAAAGGACGCAACCGAAAAGACAACCCAGGCTACCACAGGACCGGTCGAAGTTGTGTAGGTATAAGCAAACCGTACACACATCGGAGACAACGACTACAGTTACCTTATCCCAGTCTAGCATTAAATAAAAGAGCAGAAACACTAAATCAATAATGGAGACACACAAAGTTCTTAACCTATACTAACTAAGAACCCTCAAACCTATTCTAAGTACATGTAAATATCTCTGAGGACGGCGCATGCAATACAATGGGCCGGCTATGAAAACTGTATGCAGAACCCAAGGGGAGTGTTGTGCAGTTAATAAAGGTTAGAGTATGGAAAGAGAGAATCGAGTGAGAGAAACAGTGATAAAGGTGGTGATCGGGAGAGAGTATGCAAAGGGATGTTAGAAGCACGAGCACCAAGCCTGTCCTGACGAGGACAGCTCCTTGGGACCCTCATGGAGGAGGTAGGTTACACAGGAGACTGCAAAGGCGCGATAGTCGGCCAATCAAGGGCCGAGACGTCACAAGACAGCAGGCGTCATAGGACACAGCCAGACACGCCGTCCAATGGCGAGCGAGAGGCAGGAAAGCACCCTTACATACCGACACTTACTACCTCCTCGCTCTGAAAGTCTTTCTCATGCTGGTACTATTATCACTACTGTTGATATATAATATAACCCGTTGTCACAGACAAAAACAAAGACCACCACTGGACTGTCTGTGACAATACGATTACTAGGAAAGAAAGAACAACATTCTCTGATAACTGTAGCCCATTTCGATGTCGCTGGCGAGCGCTAGTGGCCAACGAGAGGCGATTCTGCCAATGCTGGTAGACGTCACAAGTTTAGAAAGGATGCGAAAGTGAAAGGTCACATTTCTGATAATAGTTATCCGTGCATATGAAATGGCAGCACGATCGCAAAAGGAAATGGGAGGGTACATATTAATTCATAATAATCCCTACTTTGAACTAATAAGGTTATGAATAATCAGATGGTAAATCTACTGTTTTACAACCCCTACATTTTCATTGTTTTCCTTTCGAAGCTGATTCTTTTTTAGTCTTATCATATTCAGGAAGCCCTACTGATGTTCGACTGGGGAAAGCAGCCCCCAAGTAAGTTAGGTTATCATGTTAGATCAATGTTTCCATTGAAAATGAGAGTCGGCGAGGCAGACACTCGCGGACTGCGGCGGCCGCCGCGTAACGTAAACAAACCAATCACCCGCCTCCTCTGATGACAATATTGGCATTAACCTAACTTAACAACCTAACCTAACCTGGGGGCTGCCGCCCCAAGACCCATAAATAATGATGTAGAAGACATAAAATCACTAAAAAAGTAATGCGGGAGAGCGAAAAACACTTTCGAGATCGTGCGTCGTAAGAAAATGGGTCAACAGAAAACGGGAGTTTCGGGGGTACAGTCGTCAAACCGCAGTGGACGAGTCTCACTTTAGTGAAGGTTTTTAATACTTTAACACCTTACGAGCGGCCTATGCGGTTTATTTATGTGTACCGCACAGCGGGGTGTTTTTAGCCAAAATAGGGCTGTTTACGTGATCATTTTCATGCCTAAATAAGACCCAGAACGTAAAACAAGTACCTATCCCTGAAAGGGCATAAACAGAGCTTTCGAATGACACCATAACGATCC